>PVLA01006669.1:80352-119392 GCA_004027455.1 Hydrochoerus hydrochaeris | reverse complement strand
TTCTTCTTCTTCCTCTGTCTCTGTCTCTGTCTCTGTCTCTGTCTGTCTCTGTCTGTCTGTCTCTCAATATAGGCTCTCATTGCTATCAATTTCCTTCTTAGTACTTCTCTTGATGCATCCCTTTAGTTTTTTGTGTTGCATTTTGATATTTACTTGCCCCAAGAGTCTTCAAAAAATTCCTTATGACTTCCTCTATGACCTACTATAAACTCAAAAGCATGCTTTTCAATCTCCTTTGTTTATATAATCCTAAACTTTTCTTTGTTGTTAAATTCTAGTTTTATATCATTTTGGTGGGAGAAGATACAGGATTATGATGTCAACATTTGTAAATGTGTTAAGACTTGTTCTATGGTTCAGTATAGTCTACTGCAGAGAGCACTGCATGTGCTGATGAAAGGATTGTGTAGTCTTTCACTGTTGGGTAAAGTTACCTATAAATGTCTAGTAGATGCATTTGACTCACAGTAGCAACTGATTCTATTTCTTTGTGAATTACTTTATCTGAATGATCTATTGACAGCAGGGCACAAAATCTTTTTGTATTATTTGATTGGAGCCTATTTCTGCTTTTATATCTAAGAGTGTTTTATGAAATAAAATGTTCCAATATTAGGAGTATATAGATTTATAATCACTGTATCATTTTAATGAATTTTCTTTCATTATTATATAGGGATGTCCTTCGTGTTTTCTTACAGTTTCTAAGATCAGATATAAGTTATTAATTCTAGAAGTCTTCTGCTGGATTTCTTGGGGTTGCACTTGCAGAATTTCATGTCATCTGGAAATGTGATAGTTTGACTTCTTCCTTTCCTATCATTATTTGGTTTATTTTTCTCTCTTGTATAATTGCTTTGGCTAATGCTTTTAGAGCTATATTGAACAGGAGTGATGATAGTGGACCTTCTTATCTTGTTCCTGATTTTAGAGTGAATGCTTTCATTTTTTGTCCATTTACTATGATGTTGGCAGTTGGTTTGTCATAGGCAGTTTTTATCAGATTGAGGTAAAGGCCATCTATTCTCATTTCCTGTAGAGTTTTTTTTTATCATGAATAAATGCTGAAATTTATCAAAAGTTTTTGCTTCATCTGTAGGGATGATCATGTGATTTTTGTCTCTGGCTCTATTGATATGATCTATTACATTTATTGATTTGTATATGTTGAACCACACCTGCATCCGTGGGATGAATCCCACTTGGTCATGGTGTGTAATCTTCTTGATGATTTGCTGCATTTTGTTTGCTAGTATTTATTGAGAAGTTTTGAAACTATGTTCACTAATGAGACTGACTTTTTCTTTTTATAGAAGTTTAAGATACAGAATTAGATTATTTTTTTGTGCTCATTCTGTTTTCCTGATGTGAGAATTCTCCATTATGAATTTCCCCATTAGGACTGCTTTCATTGTGTCCCATAGATTCTGGTAAGTTGTGTTTGATTGTGTACATTATTTAATTAATCTGTGACTCATTGGTCATTCAGGAGGGTGTTGTTTAATTTATATGTGTTTATGGAGTTTTTTCAGTTTCTTTTACCATTAATTTCCAATTTTATTGCAATAAATGATCAAATAATATGCATGGACAATTTCAATTCCTTTGCATTTACTTAAGCATGTTCTGTGTATTAGTATGTGGTCTATTTTAATCAAAATCAGTGTTGTAGTTGAACACAAAGCCAGTATTCAAAAATCAATAGCATTCCTGTACACAAATGACAAACTCACTGAGAGAGAAATTAGGGGAATCACACTCTTCACAATAGCATCCAAAAAAATGAAATACTTAGGAATAAATCTATCAAAGGAAATAAAAATCTATTCTTTGAAGAGGATATGTGAAAATGGAAACATATCTCTTGATCATGGCTAGGAAGAAGAAGCATTGTAAAAGGGACCATATTCCCAAAACTATTACACAAATTTAACGCAACCCAAATTAAAATACCATTAATGCCACACAGATATAGAGAAAACATTCCTACAATTCATTGGGAAACAGAATATACCTCAAATATCAAAGGTAATCCTGAGCAACAAAGGCAAAGCAGGAGGCATACAATCCCTGACTTGAAATTATACTATGAAGCTACTGTGATAAAGTCAGCATCGTACTGCCAAAAAACCCCAGACCTGAGTATCAATGAAACAGATTAGAAGATGCAGACAGAACTACAAACACAGTGAATTAATCTTTGAAAAAGGGGAGAAACATGTTTACTGGACAAAAGACAGCCTCTTTAATAAATGGTGCTGGATAAACTGGTTTTCCACATGCTGAAGACTAAAACTAGACCCATGCCTATCAGCATGCACTGAAGTAAAGTCAAAATAGATCAAGGATCTAAACATTAAAACAGAAACACTACATCTACAGGAAGAGAAAGTAGATAGAAATCTTGGAGACATAGGGTTAGGAAGAGAGTTTATGAACAAAAACCAAACCTAATAGAAAGTACTTCAAAGAATCAACAACAAGGATCTCATCTTATGAAAATGTTTTTGCATATCAAAAGACATCACCAACAGAGTAAAAAACAAAAAACAACAAAAAAAAGAAAAACAAAAAGAAAAAAGAAACCCTCAGAGTGGGAAAAAATTTTAGCCAACTGTTCCTCAGGCAAAGGACTTCTACCTAGAACACACAAAGAATTAAAGAAAACAAAAACAAACAAACAAAAAAACCCAGGCCCTCCAAATTCCAAATCCTAATCCAAAAATGGGCATTTGAGATGAAATCCCACTTCTCAAATGAAAAAATATAAATGGAAAATAACTATCTGAAAAATGTTCAATATCATTAGTCATTCAAGAAATGAAAATTAAAACAACACTGAGATTCCATTACCTGCCAAAGAATAACTGTCTTCAAGAAACTAACTAATGACAAATGGTAGTAGGTCTGTGGGGAAAAAGGAAGCCTTCTCCACTGTTGGTGGGAGTGTAGACTGGTGCAACCACTGTGGAAATCAGTGTGGAGATTCCTCAAAAACTAGAATTAAGGGTCCCCTTCAACCCAGTTATTCCCCTTCTGGATATTTTCCCAGAAGCATTAAAAACATCATAGCACAGCAATAAATGTGTACTCATGTTTATAACAGCACAAACTGTTATATATCCCAAATGCATATCAACCAATGAATGGATAAAGAGGATGTGGTTCTTTTATACAATGGAGTACTATTCAGCTACTAAAAAATCAGCTCCATTTTTTTCTTGCCTTTGGTCTTCCTTTTTCCCTCGGTTCTGAGACTGGCCTGAGCGTCTTCCCGCCTCCTTAGGGTGGCTGCAGAGCCCAGGTGCTTTTTCCTCTCTCAGACCTTAGTCCTCACCCTGCCTAGTCATGAATGAGGAATACGGCATGATTGTGCTGAGCACCGGCCTGACGGAACATATCCTGTCAGGTATAATGTCAGTGAATGGAAAGAAAGTTCTTCACATGGATCACAATTCCATATTGTGGAGGAGAAGGTGCATCTATCGCACCGCTGGGAGATTTATACAGAAGATTTAGTTACCAGGAGTACCTCCAGCCTCAATGGGGAGACGAAGAGCCTGGAATGGTGACTTAATTCCCAAGCTCCTGATGGCTAATGGGCAGCTGGTCAAGACGCTCCTGTGTACAGAAGTTATTCAATACATAGATACATGGACTTCAAAGTGATTGAGGGAGCTTTGTCTACAAGAGAGGAAAAATCTACAAAGTTCCTTGTCCTGAAGCAGAAGCCCTGGCATCTAGCTTAATGGGACTGTTTGAAACATGTCACTTCAGAAAGTTCCTAGTGTATGTTGCCAACTTTGATGGAAAAGACTCTAGAACTTTTTAGGGCATTGACCCTAAGAGACACAATGCGAGATCTGTATAAGAAATTTGACTTGGGCCAAGGTGCTAGAGATTCCACTGGTCATTCTCTTGTACTCTACCGAACTGATGACTACTTAAATCAGCCATGTTGTGAAACCGTTGATAGAATTAAACTTTGCAGTGCATTTTTGGCAAGATATGGCCAAAGCCCAGACCTTTATCTGCTCTATGGCCTTGGAGAACTGCCACAAGGATTTGCCAGGCTAAGTCCTATTTATAGTGGTATCTACATGTTGAGTAAACCAATTAAAGAAATAATTGTGCAGAATGGAAAAATGTAAAATCTGAAGGAGAGATTGCTCCTAAGGAGCTCATCTGTGACCCAAGTTATGTAAAGGACTGGGTAGAAAAAGTGGGTTAGGTGATTAGAATTACATACATCCTTAGTCACCCCACCAAGAATACTAGTGACACCAATTCCTGTCAGATAATTATTCCACAGGACCAAGTCAATCAAAAATCAGGTATCGACGTTTGCATGATCTCCTCTGCACACAGTGTTTCAGCACAAAGGAGGTACTGTGCCACTGTTAGTACAACGTGGAAACCAAGGAACCTGAGGAAGAAATCAGAGCAGCCTTGGAGCTATTGGAACCAATTGAACACTAACATTTGTTAGTGTCGGTGATTCCCTTAGACCAAACGATTTGGGGACAGCCAGCCAGATCTTTATTTCTTAGGCACATGTTGCTACAGCTCACTTTGAGACAATCTGTGATGCCATTAAAGACATCTGTAAAAGGGTGACAGGATCCGAGTTTGACTTTGAGGAAATGAAGCACAAGAAAAATGACATCTATGGGAAGACGAACAGCAGTAAATGTTAATATTCAACTAGGACAAATTAAAAATTTTTCAAATAATGCATATTATATGAAATATATTTTATTTTAAGGCCTGCTTTTTACAGCACAGTGGAGATTGAAGAGCTTTGTACCAGCGAATACTCCCCCTTCATCTTTCTAATCATGTGTACTAACTTTTCATGCAGTGGCTGTTCACATCCACTAGTTACCATTCTATTCAATTTAACCAAGTCAGCTTTTCTCTAGTAAAGGAACAGTTTTTAAAAGGTTGTGTCACCAATACATAGAACTTGATACAGTATTTGTGTCTATTAATCAGTGTAGACTTTGCAGTTTTGTGCCTCTGCTGCTCCCGAGATGGATCCATACAATGTGTGCCATCTTGACATTAAGGGGATTCTAAATGAAGTATTCCTTTCTTTGGGACAACATCTTTAAGTTTCCCCTGCAGGTATTTTGTGTTACATCAAATAATTATGGGCAAAGCCCAAATAGTATAGCCATAAATTTGGTTTAGGTGCACAAAGAATTCTAACCAAACTCCAGACTCAGCGGAGTGGTTAGAGAAAGCCAGTATGTGGTGTTTTAACTTAGGAAAACTAACAGAAGGGGAAAGGAACTTATCTATAAAGCAGGTAAAATGTAGAACCATCTTTTGTATCCCAGGTGGCAGAATAGATTTGGCAGAGCCTCTATTTCAATGATGACTGTCTCAAATAGAATATTACTCAGTTATAAAAAGGATGACCTTGAAACTTTTATAGGTAAATGGAGGCAACTTGAGATTATCCTCATAAGTGAAATAAATCAGGCTCACATTTGCAAATATCATATTGTCTCTCTAGTATAAAAAAATAATAAAAAACTGAAAGAACAATAAGATCCAAAATGTATAATAGATATTGTGATAATGAAAGGGAAAGAAAGTACTCTAAGTGTGTTTAAGTGTGCAAGATATATAATCATACTAGTAAGTTTTTGTTAGTTCACCAAACAGAATGGTTTGTACTGTCATTGTTTGATTGTCCCCTTCTTATGCTTTGATTTTGTGACTTGAGCAACTAGTCCTAAGATAATAATATATAATTTGTCAACTAGAGATTTTATACTATTTTTTTTGAAATTCTGTATTATTTCTACTCTTTTTTCTGTTTTGATTTTTGCTTTAAATAAAAAAAAAGAAATGGCTCCACATGATTTTTGTACTGCAAAATAAAGCCAAACTCTGGGAAAAATAAATAAAAGAATACATTTGATCTATTTCTATGTAAATGGGTTCAGCTTGAGACCATACTCTAAAGTGAAATAAATCAGATACGTATGTGTAAGTATCACATTCTTTTTCTGGTGTGAGAAACTGAAAGCGTAATTAAGAACCAAGATGTATAATAGATATTGAGAAATAGGAAGAAAATATTCAAACCGGAAGGGGAACTAGAGAGAGGGGAGGGAAAAAGGAAGGAAAGAAAAGGAAAAAAAAAAGAAGTGAAACATGGAAGCAAAGCTTTTGTAAATATGGAGGGGAAGAGATGATGAAGAGAGAGGAAGGGAAAAGGGAAAAAAGAAATGCTGAGGCCTATTGTGCAGGCACACATTCCCTATGCTGACTGTGATCACCTGTGCCTCTAACATACAACAATAAATTTGAAAAGGAGAGTTGTTAGACTGTCCTTAAAATGAGGATTGAAAATAGAGAAATGTAAATTTATTTCTTAGTTGAAAACTTATAATTTTAATTTGATTCTCATCACTATTATCAAATTCCTCATAAACTTGTTATTGTTTCTACCTCTGAGTCATACCTAAACAAGAGTAACAGCATACTTTTTAATTGACGATTTTTGGCCATGTTTTCTATTTATTTTTTGACTCACTGAAGACCAGCTCCTTCAAAGAAGGTTTACATGACAAATGAAATAATCAGCATACAATACATCAAGTAGTACAGAAGGTATTAATATTTGTTTTGTTTTGTCTTGGTTTGTTCTGTTTTTCCCTCTAACAGAAATGTATTATAATGATAATTTTCATAAATTATAATCACTGCAAATATCCCTTAATATTTTGTGGAATCTTCTCTAAAGAAATATGAAAGGGATTTAAGTATTGTGGAATACTCTCTCTTTGAATTTCTATTTTTTCAGTATCAGCTACATAAAGGCAGACAAGAAAAATCTAAGAAAAATAATGCAAAAGTCTGGGCAGCAATGAAGACATGAGAAAACATTTATACATGACTGTAATAGGTATAATGGTATAAGTGGTATTGATTAGGTTGCCTGTAACATTTTATAGGCAAAGAAATCACTATTTAATTACATGAAAAATCTATGAGAACTACACTGTGTACAATATAGGTTCTTATTTCACTTATTCTAGACTCTCCAGAATCCACGTGCAAGGTGAATGTTGCTCTTTTAGAGAAATTATTCTAGAATGCTTTTCAGTTAGCTCAACATAAACACTCCATGTCTTAAAGTTACACATAGTTCATCTCCCACAGATTTTGAGTAGTCCAGTGACCACAACACTTTTTTAAAGTGACAGAATTTCAATAACTGAACAAATATTAATGGCTTATGTAATTGGAAATGATAGTCATGGATATTTTCAGCAAGGAGCCTCACATAAAAATGATGCCATGTGAACTCTGTTTGCTTTTTCCTGTCACTTTTTTCTGCCCCTGAGTTATCTGTGCTGTTAATGTGTTTTCACTGGGTCTCCTTGATGAGCTGACATGCTCTTTCATATCTGGCTGAATCAGAAACACAAGGACCCTCTTCCACTGTCTATCTACTAGCTCCAAAACTGATGCCGAGTGTTCCACTTGAGTTATATACCCACCTCCAGAACTAAACCCAAAGATATGAAGTTATATCACTGTCTTTCCCAGTCAAGAAGATTGGAAGCTAAATTACTGAGCCAGCACAGATCTGAAGAGCAAACCAGTAATTTCCTTCCAGACAAAGGAGAGAGTGGAAAGACAGACATTGGTTACATGTCCATTAGGGGACATGATTGCATTTTGGCACAGGTTTTTATTTTACTCCTTTGTTCTTTGGCACCATAGGTGCCAAAGAACAAATCCTTAATTTACCCTGAAACAGAAGTGTCTGTAAATGAATATGAGCATTATATTTCTCTTGAAAAGTGAAGTGTGCTTTATGACTAGTGTGTTTGTACCAAGATTTAAAAGCTTTAGTTCTAAGGAAACACAAGTTTTTTTCAGCAGAAAATGTTCTTAGTGGAAATTAATTTCATGCTTTTTTTCCTTGTTGAAAGCAATGGAAGAAAACCAGTGAAACTGCAAAGTAATCTTAAACTTAATAATGTCAACCTCATGCCCAGTACATGATTGTCCTCCTTTATCCTTCTCAATGAGAAGTTGCTAAGCTGTGCTTTGCTGAATTTGAAGTCATCACATGACAGTTTAATCAACTCTTCCTTTTTCCTTTGCCAAGAAACCATCTGGCAGTGTATCTTGTTCACTGAAAATGTGTCCTCTGATCCAATTTGCATTTGTTACCCTGTCGGGAAGGTAGTTATTCCAATGTGGGACCAAATCTGAGTACTGTTCTTTTCTGCCGTCGCGAAGCATGGATTTTCATTTATTTTCAATAAATACATTTTCTTAAGGTTATGAAATGATTGGCATTTTTTTTTTTTTTTGCTACTCCTCACTGTTTTGCTGATGTTGCTTTCTTGTTCCTTTTGTTTTGTCATTCGCATTCAAAGGCAGGCTTTTTGGTTCTAGTAGACTGGCGTCTCTTTTATTATAGTGCACGAACAAGGCAGTGCAGTAGAGGCTACTTCACAGCCATAATTCATCCGTAAAGAAATGAATACATTAAAAATGAAAGAAATGTGTGTCTCAGCATAGATTTTCAAGAGAAGAATCAAGTTACTTGGAAAAATTTATTTCAGAAAGCTACATGTTAAATTTTTCTAAATTTTTTCTTTTTATTCCTTACACTGTCCAAAACACAGGACCACATACTGTGTGGTCCTTTTCTTCCAATAAAAGTACACATCTTTTCATAAATATTGTTGGTTATGATGGCCATTTTTATAATATTATGATTTAGGGGGATAAAATCAATCAAATGAATTTGATAAAATTTATAAAACTCCTGATCATTTCTTTAACTATAGGCAACCAAGAAAATAGTCCAGGCACAGTATGAAAAAAAATAAGACAGGAGAAAATAAGATCTTTAGACAACTATGAGTTTTTAATTTGCTCTATGAAAAAGAAAATAAAGCCTACTGCCCAGTAGATGCGAATTAGCTGGCCTGAAATGATCTTTCTTCCTTTGCCTGGAAACTCTTGTCTTTTTCACAAGCAAATGCCTGGAAGGCATTTGTTGACCCCTTGTTCTACTCCTGCCTGTAACTCTATTGTACACAGTCTTGCTACTGTATCTTCACTTGGTGGTGTCCCATTAAGATGCGAAATACTGTTGTGTAAAGTCTTTAATTCACTACCTCTGTGGCCAATTTGTCTAGGACAGTGGCTGCTATGCAATATGCAATGAATAACTACAAAGAGTTGATTACTGACAGACAGCTTTCTCGAAAACAGCCAAGCCCATAGAAATTTAGAGGAGAAGAGGTAAAGAAAAAAAGAGCTTATCTAAAATCTCAGAAAACATGTTGTCCTAAGAACAGCCTGGGAAATCTGTAGTATTTGTTAGCAAACAAGCACAGGTACAATAGATACAAGCCATCCGTCACCTAAAGGAAAAATGGAAAAGAGTTTGAAAAGGTCATTCTATATTTGGCTCATTAGAGAGGCTGGAATATTAATAAATAAAATGGGCAAGGCAATAAAATCTGGAGTTAAAATGTTTTAAACAGTTTTCAGGGAATCAAAGATGTCACTTATGTTAACAAGATAGCACAAAGTAGAAAAGGAGACAAGTTTTGGAAGAAAACCAGATTCCTAAGACAGAATGTTAAGCTAAATCTTTAGAAAGAAACATTATCCAGATCATTGTAAACAAAGAAAGGAGAAAAAAGTATGCTCACTAACACTAGGTGGTAAAAAAAAAACCTCTGTTACTACTTTCTGTAGAAAGTAATTTATGTGAAAAATTATTCAAGAATTGTAGCTGATTTAAAACTAAGACTAAGAGTTTAGCAGGGGGATGGGATCCACCAGCTGTAAAATAATACAAACTATTTATTGGTTTCAATGGTCCCATTCTTGAACATCTGCAGTATACACAGGGATCTAGGCTAGTGCTGTGAGAAAAAGATACTTTAATTTTGAAGGTCAAAATTTTATGTCATTACAGTACTTAAGTGTCTAATAATTAAAACAACCTGTTAGTAAAACAGTAATGCTGTACAAGGGAGATATCTCTCAATCAGTGGGTAATATTATAAAAAGGAAAAAACACCAAGCCAGTTGTGGTGGTGCATGCCCATAATTCCAGGAAGCTGAGGCAAAAAGACTGACACTTTTAGCAGATTAGTCTACACAGCAAGTCCAAGGCTGACCTGAATAATTTAGCAAGACCTCTCAAAGCAAAACAAAACAAAAAAAAAAATGAAACAAAGCAAAATAAAACTCCATCTTTTGTTCAGAAACTTTTAATATATTAATGGATATTTGAAAATGTTTTATTGTTACCAAATAAAAGAGATAACAAAGTTTATACTTACCCGTGGCAATTAAAAATTTGGTAGCTATCATATCTCCTTTATCAAGCCACTTCCTAAATTCTATTAGCATCAATTTTAGAATATATTCTTTTTTATTTATTCACTGCTTTTATTGCTTTACTTTCTTACTTTAAATTACGTTTCTTAGTAGATACTTGCAGTATATGGTGGCACCATTCACACTAGGGGGTAGGTGCATGTACTTAACACATCTTGCTTCTTGTTCCCCTTTCCCTGGCCCCTTTCTGCCCTCCCTCCATCTCTTCCCCACTTGGATTGTCTTTTTGTTTTGAGCTTTAGTGTTTTATTTCTTTAGTATGTTTGCAGTTCACGCAGTGTACAGTCATCTTGGGGGATGGGCACATGTCCATTCCATAGGTTGTGTTCTTTGTTTTTTTAAAGTTCCCTTCCATTCTCTCCCTCCCCCAACAATTCTTTTTTACATTCTTCATTCTTGTTGATGTTATTAATCTTAGCTTATGAAATGGCATATCATACTTACATTAACTGAGGCTATTAGTTCATGTCTGTCACCTACGATGACTGCGTTTGTTCCCGGTGGTTGTACACATACATGACATCGTCAGTCCTTTCCCCTCCCTTTCCCCTGCCCCTCCCATCAGTAAGAGGCATGGGAAGGGTTTTGTTGGGGGAAACTAAAAAGTACAGGCTAAAAGAAATAGAGAGTGCGGGCCTGAGGTGAGGGTCAGAGAGACACTTGTTTTCTGGAACGAGGAGCATTTGTGCTTCTCTTGAGGGAACGAAAAACTCACAGAAACGTGATCCCTCCCCAAAAGGCCACTGGCCGTATTAGCTCTCTCTCTCTTTTTTTTTTTAGATGGATAATTTAAGCATTCTTTGCAGTCTCTCAACCTGTTCCATTATTTTAGCATCAAGTTCCTGCTCTTTACATTCTCAAACCAATTTATGGGCTTTTAGTATTCTTGAAAAATTTTGGGTGTTTTGATTCTAAAAGGGAAAGTGCCTGGATTCAGCAAAGGGATAAGTGATAAAAATCTCTTTGGGGGGATCCAAAGTTGCAGTCTTCCTAAAATTACAATCATGAGCTTTGATTTTCTTGTCTCTTTTCTATCTCATTCTTTGCCCTGAGTCTCCGTTGTCTATACTGTACCATAATTGTTGCTATTAGTACTATAATCTGTAAATCCACTCCTGCCTCTCATCTACTTGAAGTTTATATGTGTTAAGGGAAGAACGAGATTTGATATTAATATGACTGGCTGTTATAACAAACTCCTATAAGATGGGTAAATTTGCTCATAGTTCTATAGACTGGAATGTGCAAAGATGAGACCCTGGCAGATTTGGTGTCTGGTGGGGATGCCCTGGTTCATTGATATCATCCTCTGGGTGTGACTCCAGATGATGTTAGGAGGAAGAGGTCTTTCTCAGTCCTCTTTTATAAGGAAGCCCCTCTTCTCATTCTTCAAGTTTGTATGTAGTCATGTGCTGCATAGTCTTGGTTTCTTTAGTAGACTATGAATTTATTTGAAGAACTTTACGAAGTCCCTCCTCCTACTGCTCTCATCTTTCAAATTAGGGTTTGAACATTTGAATTTGGCAGTGTCTGACATAAACCCTTAGGCTACAGCAAGCTCCATCCATGGGCCTGGTCAGTGAATGCAGAGTGTGAGGATGAATGAAATGACCTATATGAATATGAATGAGCTCTTTCTGCCTCAGTTTATAATGGGAACAGAAAGTACCAGAGCCTCAGAACCATCATCATGGACTAGATTAGGCGGAGATAGAGGAAGCATCCCACATGTCGGTTCACATACATCCTTCCTCCCCTGTGCCAAATAAATAGGGCTTAATTAGTGCCTTGGGATAGGCCCTCACCTAGTTACACTTCTCACTTCCAGGTAAGGCAGAGACCAAGGCAGAAGAAGTGGTTCAGGAGAAGGAGAGGTGAGTGTCTTCAAGGTTAGCACTTGGCTGTACAATAAAATCTAACCCCAAGCCATCAGCTAACTGAGACCATCATTTCCTTTTGTGGTTCAGTGATGTGCTGGGTTATTGTTGGCAGTTACGCACTGCACTCTCTCTGATGCTCGAAGTTTCTATGCAGCCTCACAATCCATGTGCTTGGTCCTGTGGCCAGTGGAATAGGAACACATTTGAACAAGGATTTTAAATTTGCCTGCACGGTTTGGCTGGTGCTGTTGTGCTTGTGCCATTTGCATGGGAAGAACATCTCGGGATGCCACTGGTAAAAAGTTTCTAAGGGAAACACAGAACAGCTCTTATTCCAGCCGACAGTCTGGAGACAAGCCTGGAGGCTCCCAAGCCTGAAATAGCGCCACCAAGCCCAGCCAAGGCTAGATCAGCTCAACCTGTATATAGGGATTAATTTGTCATGTATGAAGTCACTGAGTTTTTGAAATTCCCCTTATGTTGTGAAAACTGAAACATATGCTTAATATGGTGCCTTGTAATCATTGCATGTGTTTTATGCATTAATCATTAATTTACCCTGCCACACTGTTAAGTACCATATTTGCATCTTCCAAGTTTGTAACACCATTGAAATACTTAGTATTTGGAATGAAGTCAGAAATAGTAACGGAGGATTGCAAGAGCCTAGGGCCAGAGTGAGTGTAATACATTCAGACCTGAAGAAATCTATGCATAGAGTGACAGTATGAATTTTCTTTGACACTGAATCCTAAAACAAACTTATTTGACATCACCAAAGGTTTTGTTTTATTTCCACAATAGAGAAAATTTACCCAGATATGCATACTATTCTAAATTTTCATACAAGTTATGCTTAGGACTATAAAAGATAATACTTATCATATAGAGATCCCTAATTAATTAGTTATCATTCTTTAGTTCTGGCCTTTCATCAGTCAAATTTATCAGTCAAATTTTTGTTTAGTTCTGATGTTTTCCCTACAAACCAATGAAGACAAGTGCCAGTGTTTATTAAAGTACACCGTATCAGGAAGCTGTTGTGAATATCCAAGTCAGAAAGACAGTGAGAAAAAATTGATTACCTGTGGGATCTGAAAGATGTCAGTATATGCAATTTACATTATTACATGCTTTGCAACCATTAGAAGGAAAGGAAAGAGAAGATTAATTCAAACATACATCTGAGGTTTTAAACTTCATTGAGAGAATGATTCAAATGTAACAGAAATTAGGTAGTTCCAATGAATTAACTTGACACGAAAAGCAGTATTTTTAGATATACAAAAGTTAAAAAATATCTTTTGGTTGTCAGTTTTTTATTAATCTAGATGAAATTACTCATCTTAATTAGAAATGAGTATTTGTAATTATTTTCAGTGCAATCAGTACATATATGTATATATGCAGTCATTGTTCCTTTACCCAAATTCTAACTTTATATGTGCAGCATTAATAGACATCTGTGGGAGGAATAGGAAAAAATAATGGAAAGGAAAAGAGTCACCTCCTTTCTCAGTTACCTATTTCCAAAGAATTACTTTATTTATATAAAGCATATATATATATATATATACATTATATATGTGTATATAATACACACACATGTATATGTATATATATATATATACATATACATATATATACTATAACTTAGAAGTTATATTTTCTTTTGTCTTTGCTAATTTTTCTATGTTAGGAAATAAATGAAGGTCAGAAAAGGTTAATGATTAGCCTTTTATGCTAACAAAATTGGAAAAATATTGGCTCTGTTACTTGAATTTCACAGTACCACAGCTAAGATTCTTCCTTGCTGCAAATCAATCTTAAATTCATGAAAAAATATTGTCCTCTGTGGACAGAGAAAAAATTAAATGCCCACTCACTTTCCAGGACATTGTATATGTGTACCATTCGTTTTTTGTTAGAAGAATGGAAATGTCTCAAGAAAAAATAATTCAATATGTTCAGTTGAATTTTAACCCAAGACAAATTTGACTTTGAATCATTGTATATAGATTATTTCATATTACCACATGAGTTATGAGAAGTCATGATCCCAAACGAAACAATAATTTCTATATTCAGCAATTTGAACAGAAGTACTGTATTGGATATTGGATACAAAGTGGAGAAACCAATCTTATAACTAATTTCTATCTTATATTTATTCCTGAAACATGCTTGTAAATTTTTTCTTTAGTCCTCAGCTATTTTGTGAATTCTGTGACATCAGAGTGTTCTAGAAATTGTTAACATTCGAAAAAAGTTGGAAATGTATTCTAATCTTCAATTATAAAAGCCATACTTTCCCTTCTGGTGTGAAACTCTAGTGTATTTTTGTCTTTTGGCTTGTGTTCTCCTTACACAAGAATCACTGCCTTAATTAGCCATAATTACTGGTGGGATCTGTGGGTGCCATAAGCATAAAGGTATTAAGGGCTTTTCGTGATTGTTTAATCTTATTTACAGATGAGATTAAAGTATCCAATGTTATACAATTAATTAGTGCCAGAAACAAAAGGACCCTGCGCTGGTAATACAACCTCCACTCTGATGTGATATCTGCTACACTGTCAGTATTTATACCATGGGAGAAAAGTGTTTCTAATGACCAGCTTGTTAGGAAATGATCAACATTTCTTCTATATTTTTCCTCTTTGTTGGTGGTTAATCAAAATAGTTTCCTTTTCTCAGTTATTAGAACTTCAAATAAGAGAATGGGAGTATCTAAAAGTAAGCTTAAAGTAACCAGAAAGGGTAGAACTTTTAATATAAACAAGAAATACATCAATGAAAAATATGTATTCGGTTCCCTCCCATAATGCACATGGCCTTATAAATAGAAGCAGAAACCTTCAGAGATGCAAAGTTATCAAGAGTGTCACTGAGCACCCAGCCGGAGTGTACTTATTGTTTGACAAATGCAGTCATCTGAGAAGGATAAGAAGGGAGTTTCCTTGAGATTTATTTTATAGTCTAAGAAAATATAATTTAAATTCAAGTTGTGCCTATAGGAGATGATGGGTTAGAATAAATCTCTTGTGAGTGATGGGGCAACCAGATTTGCTTTACTCATTAGATATTTCATGAAAATTGTGTTAATCAGAAAAAGGGTGGTGATTAGGATGAATAAACAAACAAAAGAAAGCACCTCTGTAATTTCAAATGCTGTTGATAGTATCCAGGAAGCTTCTCTGCGGTCTGTCCCTCAAGGAAGAGGATGCTGGTTACCGACAGGACACATCAGAATGTCACCACCTATATTCAACCTCTTTCAGCTTTCCTTATTCAGACTCACCAATCCCATTTAAGTTTATCATTCAGTTTCCTGTGTAGATGTACTCATATGGAGACAATGGAAGGTGTTAAAATGTCTCATTAAAAATGACTAAATTAACATCTGGCTTTTTACAAAGAAGTCTGATTATCTTGATGTTATGGCTTGTGTCTAGCTTTCCCTCAAAGCTGCATTCACTTGTAGGTGGGGCTTTTCAGAGGTGGCTGGATCTAGAGTGTGTGATGCTGGGATCAAGATTGGGTGATTACTAAATTAGCCCACTGATTGATTTGGCATAGTTCTGGGAGTGGATAACGGAAAGGCCCTCTCTGAGTATGAGTACTATTTACCCTAAAGGCGAGGAGCCTGGGTAAAATATTAGGGAAAGAAAGAGGGCTGCTGCCTTGGCTTAGCATTGCTTGGTCTCCTGCTGCTTTCAGCTTTTGCTGCCTTCTACCTACCATGGACTGTTTCTCTTCTGTGATGCCCCTCTGCCAAACCACCCTGCTTTAGAACCAGCAGACTGTAAACGGAAACCTCTAGAGACTGTGATCGGCAGTAAGCCTTTCCTCTTTTAAAGCATTGGGTATTTTGTAAATGTAACTACCAAGTGTCTGCTTGGTGAAGAGGATTTAGAGAAGTTGGTACACTCAATGTTTTGAAAAAGTAGATTGCAGATTATTTAAATTTGACACTTTTGTCTTGAAGAAAAATAAATTTATTGAGGTTTTAAAGGCTGCTTTTAAAGCCTGATGGTATTCACCCTATACATGACACGACCTCAATACATAATGTGAGAGTGATATTGTCTAATAACAAAGAGTAAAGTTATATATATCACTATATATATATATCTCAATTACTAAGTTTATTCATTCAACTACTATCTTTGGATCTCAACTCTTGTTAAATACATAATTTTAATATACATCTGAATGCTGTTTAGATACTTTGTGTTCTGGCAATGTTTTAAGCTACTTACATTCTACATAGCATATTGATAAAGCAGTTATTTTTATCTGAAGTTACCTATGCTTTTGAGTGGCCCATTGCATAGATGGGATGCAGCCTTGTGGCATATAATAATGTTAGTCTATTCTCATTTTCTAAAAATTCTACCTTATATTTACATATTCACTTGGCCATCTTCCTTAATAGACTGTTTTACTAATGTGCTTGTGACCCAAAATGTTATCAATCATTGAAAAAAGATAATATTCCTTAAAATATTTTATTTTACATGAAACAAATGGATTACTTTAAATGGTTGATTTCTATCTTATAATTTAGGAAATCAAAATCATAGTGCAATTAAAACTCCAGAGAACAAAAAGAAACTCCAGGAAGCTGAAGTAGGCAGATCACAAGTTTAAGCCCAGCCTGGAAACTTGGTGAGATCCACTCTCAAAAACCTTAATGGGCCGAGTATGTAGCTTAGTGCAAAAGCCCCAGGTTCAATCCTTAACTCCCATTATAACAACTATAATATTCTAAGTATGTCATTGGTCTTTAACCTTTGAATAAATGATATGGTTAGGGACTGAAGGGATGAATCTCTTATGTGTACCAGAGCTCTTTTCTAATAACACCCAGCTGTGTGCTAAGAAGTACTGCAATTGAAACTAAGTTAAACATTAAACATGTAATTATCTCTAGTTTGGTTTCTTTAATAATGTTAATGCTATGAAGATGTTCTTTCATAATTTCTATAGAATAATTTTAGAAAATTTTCAAAAGCAGAAAATGCACAAATCCTCAATCATGGATGCATCTGTAGAAGGAGGACTGATAATTACTGAGAAATCACTCTCTCTAATAACTCAGGACTCAAACATTTAATTTTAACCTGATAAGCCAAAGAAAAAGTGAAAAATGTAAGCCTAATCTTCATTTCTTGCATAGAAATAAGATCCCCTCTATCTGTGACCCAAATAAAATACATGTAGCTTTCCATAGCTCTCATTTTTGGTTTTATAATTCATTAATTTAATGTTATTGTATTATAATGAGTTTAGGGCTTAGCTAATTCATCACTAAGCCTATTAACTTATTACTCGATAAATGATATATGACTGCTCAGCAGAGCCTCTGTGAGGCATGATGTTCATTCCGGGTTCACCAGCCTTGTCACCCAGTTTTTACCCCGCTTTTTGACCGGCATCTTTGAATAGCAAATAAAAGCTTTGTCTCCCCGGTTAAGAGCACTGGGTTTGGGTCTTATTCCTTTTCACTTCAACATCTGTTCTCTCTTCTGTTGAATGAAAGAGCCTGAACTATGCTTTTAGGACAGTGTTGGTGCATAGTCCCTGTGTTGCACAATGCACAGTAATGTTATTTATTGTTTATATTTGCCTCATATTTCAAAATATTAGGATGCTCAATAAATCAAGCCCAATGGATAAAAGTAGTAAATAGAAATGAAAATGTGTGCAAAAATGGAGAGAATTCCACAAGATATTGGAGAGAAACAGTTTACCACAGCTGGGCATTAATTTGAATTTGTTTCTTGTTTACTAAAAGGAATGTTCTAATCTTTAAAAAACTTGTAAGTTATAGGCAACTAATCGATTGATTTTACTTAAGCTTTTAGTTAAGGCATTATTTTCATAAAAATCATGAATAAATTGTAGGTAAAAATTGCAGTCTAGAATAGCTTTTGGCTAAAACATTTAAAAAATTTTATTGGCTTAGCAATATTATGTGATGTAAGACAATTGCTGAGATTCAATCACAGAAAAAAATCTGACTCCTCTAAATACTGCAGACAGCTTTCAAGCTCATTATTAGGACATAAATCCTGAAAAGTACATTTTCCTGTCCATTGCTGTAATAGATGTTGGGGTGCTGGTCTGTTTACTTTCTAATTTTGTATAACATAAAATAGAAGGTCCTTTTTCTTGAACAGTTGTTACATGTTGTAGTTTTACTTTTTATAAAAGCAGAATTTACTTTTAGTGTGCTAGAGGCAAAATAAATATTGGCTGCTAATTTTTCTTGATATTTTTATTGAGTGGAAACCATTTCAGTGATGATAGCTTTGGAGCCAGTAGATTGGCTGTTTATCACTCACATTCTGATATTACATTCGATACCTTTAAACTCCATTAATTGTATATCAAATTTGTGTTTTCATTGTTTTAAAAATGTGTTTTTTACACCATTACTCAAAATGATACTGTGTAAAGCAACAGCTTAGCAAAATATGTTGGCTTTTTTTTTTTTTTTTTTGCTGGTGGCATATTATATTTACATATATCTAATTCCATTTGATTTTGAAATTCAGCCTCATGCTCTCCCTTGGGAGTTGTTTTTACCTCACCTTGGGAGTTGTTTTTAGCCTTTTACTATGTGCAGTTTTCTGCTGTGTTGTCCATTTAAACAACTAATTACTGTTTGTTTTTTTTTAATAGCACTAGTGATTATCAAATAATTTGGTCTTCTCTTAAATCTTCTGTTTCATTTAAAAAGACACAATTGATTGTCTTGATAATCATGTTTCTTCACCTCATACCTCCAAAAGTCAAGTATTTTAGGCTTTTGGCCATAAAATCTACTGAAATTCCATTGAATAAATAAGTAGGAAATTAAGCCAAAATTAATTAAACTAGATATTACTCTACATTTTATCAATTACTTATTAGGGAAGTACCTGATATACTGTATAAAAAGATCTTCCTAGCATCTCTTTAGAAGTTTAAAATGTTTGAATGATGCGCTATTTTGCATTGTCATAACTTGCTTTGAGCTGTTTTTACTGTGCGCTTTTATCTCCTATGCCCTTTGATTACACTCACCTCTTTGCTACCTCTCAGAGAAACCTTACCTCAAAAGCCCCCCACCGCTTTCTTTTCTGGAGTTCTCTGAAGGCATTGCATGAGTTGCTTTGCATGTCTCCTAGAATTGTCTAAATGCCATCTTCTCAGGGAGTCCTTTCTTGAGTGCCGCATCTTGTGTTTTAAAGTGGCACATCTTTTTGTTCTCCTTTCTACTGTTTTATTTGTTGTTATTTAAGACATTTATCACTACTTATTTATTTGCCTATCTATTTATTAGCTCCTTGTTCAAAGGAGTATGAATAGCAGGTGGTGTAATTGGTAGCTATTTTGTACTTCACTGTACCTGCAGGATTCAGATGGGTGTCTGGTAGATATGAAATACATGTTATTCAATTACCAGTTGAATTAAGCTTTTCATCTACTCTCATATGCTTTATCAGTATGGAAAACCAGCAAAATTTAAAATCCATAGATCCCTCCACTATAAAATATATCTTCCTTGTTACTTAAAATATCACCATTTTAAAAGTAAATAACATTTTACAAAAATTAATGTCATTATAACTACTTATTATGTTTGTCACTGAAAAAGAGCAAGTGTTTTCATAATTTTGTTATTATTGAGATGAGATATAAAAACTAACCCCAAGACTTTATAAAAGCTTAAAAGATTTTTAGATTTCAGAAGGCTCCTCCTAAGTGATTTTCCTCTTCTCTTCCTTATAAGCTTATATTCTGTTCTCACTATTAACTAAAGTTTACTCTCTAATTTAACAGCATATCGACTTGTTATCAGCAAAGGCACTCATGTTTTCATTTGTATCCTGTTGATATGCTTTTCTATTTTACAGGGTTGTGTTTTACTTCTATAGGCAATTTATAAATAGTTGCAAATCACACACAAATTTTATGTAAATCTCCATGCTTCTGTAAGATTAAGCAATGCTTGTCTTGACCACGTGTCTGTGCTTTTGAATATACATGACAGATGAGTTAATAAAAGCCTGATGAGTAATTTTTTAGACTCTAAAATATATTTAACATGACAGATGCCCCTGAACTAGACTATGAATCAGATGGCAGCGTAATCTCAATATTGGCAAAAGTGAAAAGCAAAGTTATGGTTTTATGCTAATGCTGTGTATTTGATGGCTGCTCAAGGAAATAACTATAGTAAGATTAATCTGAAGAGAGCAGAAGCCAGTCCTTTTCAATGAATGATTCTGAAAATAAAAGCCCCTGCTTTTTATTAGAAAAGAAAACAGAGTCCTTCAAAACTGAGGTGAATAATTTTTTAATTTCAAAGTTTTATCTTATACAAAATAAGTAACAACATGAAAATATGGAAGTTCATATTCCTTAGAAAGTATTTAAATTATCTTTTGTAGGATACAGGAAAAGAACTTTAAAATGGGTAGCAATCTATATTACTTAGTTTAATATGTAATCTTGTTCTTTTAAAATTAGAAGTATTGGATCACATATTTCACTTTGGCCCACATTTGTGATATCATGAGGTAAAAATATTGTGTATTAATTACATAATTAATTAAAATGCATCATTTTATACAAACTCCTCTTAGAAGAGATGCAAAACTGGAAATAAAGTTTCTAAATGAAAAAAAGTACAAACTAAATAGTGTTACAAGGCAAAATATCATAAATTTAGAAATCACCCATGAGATAAGTAAAAAAGTATAGTATATTTCTATAAGACATTACTTAATTGAACATTGGACAGTAATCAAAAGTTCCAATACTGAATGATAATTGTCAACAGACATAAGATATCCAACTTTTAACTTCATTCTTTTTAATTAAAAATCTGGGGAGATTCTATATGTAATACCTGTTAAACTTTAATATTTTAAGAAAAATACTGAAATAGAGTAACTTACACTATACACCTGCTCTTCACATATGTTAATTTTTTGTTATTGTTTTTAGTTCCTTCATTGTAGGAGGTGAAATTCACTGCAGAATTCTGCTCCCCTTGAAGACCTGGTAAAGTGCTGTTTGTAAGATAGTAGTAAAATTATGCATTTTCGAGTTAGATACATTTAAAGCATTTGACACATGTTAAAGTTTTTGACAAAATGATCTTCAAATAGTACTAGAATTTTATTAAGATGTATACAGACTGTGCAACTATATACAGTACTAAAAGATTCATCCTTAAAATAACTGAGGGCTTATATCACTATGGTCACATGCATGCAGTTCAGAGGATTTTGACAATGACTGAATGAATGGCAGTTGCATAATATGGTTTCTATTTTCAATTACTTATTTCTGAAATAATATTCTCAGCTCTTATATTTGCAGAAGCAAAAACAGTACTTAAGTTTTAGACATAAAGCTGTGACTTCCCATGAAACCCCAGACTTCTCAGGGATGAACTAAATTGACAAACCTAAGTTGGTATACATTCAAGCAAGTGGGTATTGTTTTTCACTTCTGTGATACAAATTTTCTATATTAGCCAGCATTTTCATTGCTGCAGGCAATACCCAACTCTTACAACTTACAAAAAACAAGAAGCTTTTTGGAGGTGGTTAGAGTTTGTGACTGGTTCACTATCTAGTGCTGGTATTGGGATGTGAGTGATATACCCACCCTAGGGTAGCCTGCATACCATACCACATGAGGGAGGCAAAGAGGCTTGCCTCTCCACTTTTGCTCTTGTTGCTTTTGCTGTCTTCTCCTGCCATGAACTGTTGACCCTCTGCTATACCACCCTGCTTGGGAGCCAACTGACTATGTGCTGAAACCTCTACAAACTGTAAGCTAAGTAAATCTTTCCCTCCTTAACTTTGCATGTCGGGCGTTTTGTCCCAGCATTGAGACAAAAGTAACTAGGACACATGTGCATATGTTACTACAATATTTTGAATGTATAACTTTAAAGTTAAAAAAGAGACCAAAATACATTTTACAATTTTGTGGCCCAGTGTTCTGATCCTCATCTGTAAAAATCTTGCTTACATTTCAGATTGTTTTTCTTAGAACTTAATTGAAATAGTATCCCAGGATCAAGTAGTTTGAGTGGATTACTATGGGATGGTAGGGTAAATATTACCCATCTCACCACATGCTTAATATCATTTAGTATGACTTTAAAGTGCTTTTCACTTTGATAGGTAAGAAGTTTTAGTTAGTCTTTATTTGCTTACGTAGAGGTTGAAAAGAGTTTCATTTTGGCATCTGAAATTTTTATTTCATAAATTATAGAGGAACATAACTTGATATTAAATGGGCTCTCCATTTTATCTTTTTCCATGATATCTCTGATAATCAAAGATATAAAACTATCTCTTTATGACTATCCTAATGAACTAGATTTAAGGTTGACCATTTCAGAACACACTCAAAAAATCTGTTCTTTCTAGATGACCTTGCTTCAATGAGACTTTTCTTCCATTATATGGTAATGGACCAGCAGTATCTCCAGTGAGATTTAAAGGGTTAGTATAGATGACAGGAGTTTCCATTTGCCTTGAAAAATAACATACTGCTGTCTCTCTTACCATTCTCTACCAGATGCTTTTCATGTACCTCTAACTGTACTGTTTAAAAAATATATAATAAACCATATGTGGAACCAGAAGGTTCTACGATTTTTATTTCAAAACACCAGAAAAGAAAAAGCAAAAAGCTTATCATTTTTATAATGATAAAAGACCATATTGGTCTGGGAAATTTATCATCTATAAACTATATAGGAAACATTTCAAAATGCATTTGCAGTAGAAGCCAACAACCTTCACACCTAAGAGCTGCTGATGTGTTATTATTTGTTGTTGGATTATTTTTAGTTCTGCTGGCTGAGATCAAGCATTTCCACACTATTTGCATTTGCATTCCCCTTTTCTGTAATAATTAGCAATTCTGTTTCACAGAGAGCAGTACAGCCAATAATGGCAGCAACATTAATTTACAGCAAAAAATTAGTCTGTTATTTAGGGCAAAACATTATTGTAAATTCCACTTAGCCAAAAACGTTCTATTAAAAATAATTTTAGCAAAATTTTGACTACAAAGTTGAAGGCTTGCTATTCTGCATTTCAGTTAGAATGTTGATGTTATCCTTCTGAAATTTACATCATTTTGTTAATACGGGATCCTTTCATGTATACATTCATTTTTCTGAATCTGTTCAAGAGCAGCTCAGTTCTGAAGTAAAGTTTTAAGGAAAGAAGAAAAAAAAGTAGAGAAAAAAATTGTGGTATTGAAATTTTTCTAAGCCATCCTGGTAAACAAAGGTGTTAGACAAAATTAAACCACAATTAGGAAATTCTATATACCAGGCATTTAATTTAACTGACAACATCCTAGGAGAATGGTACTGATTTTACTTGATAAGAGCTGAGCTTGAACACCTCAAAAGTAAAAAAGAAGTGACTCAGAGTGATAATCATAATCATTGAGTTTGCCTAGACCTTGTGACTATTTTAAGGATATTTGTTTTCTTTTACATACTCAAAGTCTCTACTAATTTTCCTAAGAAATTTTTATTTAATACTTGAAGTCTTAAACACAAGATATCTCAATATTTAAGTAGATTACATCTTCGTGCCCGTCACCATGATAACCTGCAGTTTTTAAAATCTTTGAGTCTTAGGCTACTCTAACTGCCTATGAAGGATCTGACATTTTTGAATTAATATTTAGATTTTCTTCTACAAATCACTTCTTTTTCCTACTCAGTTAACTTGAGTTATATCTTTGTATGTCCAAGGAAGTTACTTGTTGATATCTGAGGTATATACAGTGCACAGCCAGTGGTGAAGAAGATTTGTGAGCCAATAGGATGTCCACAAGAAGGTATGTTAAAACTGGAATTCCATTTAGGCAGCGAAGAATAACAAGTGTCGAGAAATGTGCCACACAAATACTAAGGAAGTGAGAAAGAGTTGTATGCAGCCTCTGCGAACTCTCCAGTCAGGAATCTATAAAAGATACCACATGTGTAGAGGCAAAAAGTTTCTCGAAAAGTTATAGATTGTATGTGTGGCATGTGCATGCACAAATATGTGTAAGAAAGTTGTTAACATGCTTTGAATTAAGATTGAAATATTGTTTGGTATTGTACACTGAACACTTCTAACCTCTAAATTAAGAGCAAATTTTCTAACTTGAGGTAACCATGCAGTCATTCATTACCCTAGAAGTTATAAGGCCTGCAACACTTTTTTCTGGTGGGAAGATAACCTTTCCCATAGAATGTGGTTTAAACATAAAAGAATGTGCTGATTTCTTACATGCACTGGTTGTAAACCTTTATTTTTTCAGCACATTGGTTTTGCCAAACTTTATTTAGACCAATACTCTGTGGCAGAGTTATTTTTTGTATTTCATTCTTCAGGCAATCATAAAAGATCAAGGTAAAAAAAAATTAAGAAATAATGCAACGATTAAATGATGAATCTTTCTTGAAACTACATTTTATCAGAACGCTTTATTTGGTAATTGATAAAACTGGTGAAATGTGTTTTGTAAATATTGGTAATTTTTTGAAGTGGCAAATTCTTTAAAGTCTAAATTCCTTTTCTCACATATTTTAAAGTATATATACTTTTTAAAGTATATATATATATGTATATATATATATATATATATATATATAGCCTCTGAACCAAAACAATAATAACAAAGTTCAGGTTAGAGTTGAGATTTTTTGCAAACAATCAAAGAAGATAAAATCTTTACTTTAAATTGCAGTTCTATTATACATAAGGGTAAAACTTTTGAGTTAATCTGATGACAGTGTAATCACTGGAATGGATTTGCAGTCAAAAGCTTTGTTTACTTGTGATTTCAATAAATATTAGCTGGTTGGGAATTTTAAAAGAAAGTACAGCAAAGGAAAGGCAAGTGGCCTGTTTATATGTTCACAAGAGAATTGAAAGGAGAACTTACCTATATTTCTAAGAGGAAAGAAGAAATGGAACACTTCAAATATTTCAAATGCATGAGAAAAGGAATTGAGAAAAGGATAGGACATAAAAGTAAACTTTGAGAGGTTATGGAGACAGGCCAGTGAGGTTAGATGAATAAATCATCATAGTTAAGACCAGTTAGTAGAAGAACAGACAGAAGGAGAGGGCGGCTGCCACCAGTAGAAAAGAATGCTCCAGTGCTAAACAATTATCAGGACACTGTTTTTATTTCACTGAACAAATCACTTACTCAAAAAGCCATTTTAACAGCCCTTGGCTGATTTTTATATGGATTGGAATTGATACAACTGAATTGATGGGAGAAATAGACAATAATAACACTTCTGTCCATTTATCCAGTTTGCCTTCATTAAAATATTCCCAAGCTGTCTGATGCCATAACTGACACCAGCGCTCTGAGATGCGTTGTGGGGAGCTGTGCCCCAGTAATAAAACACAAGTATTGACATCTGCATATTGACATCACATTTGAGAAGTAGTGTCACTTAAACTCAGGATAATTAACATTTTATATTTAATTTTGGGACATGTGAGCCTGAGCACATGGCAGTGGATTCTGAGCCCTGCTTTCCCTCCTTCTTTCTATCAGTGAGTTGTTTTACTCATTTAACATCTTGTCAACAGGTTCATCAGAGTGCAGGTGGAGGATGACACTTAGTGTTTGCAATTGCTGATAACATTGCCTGGAACTGGGTGGAAGGAAGAAAAGATTGAAGCTACCATCTAAAATTCCTTTGGGGGATTATTTATAGCTTGCAACCATCCATGCTATTTTTGTCTTTTTGTCTCTCCTTCATGGAGAAGGAGCCATTCATGGCCAGGAGATTATGAGAAAAACTTACCTTTGGTAGACAATAGAAACAAAATCTATTCAGTAGGAGTGTACCAGTTTTAGTTTGCAGAATTTTCCCTTTTGTTTGCTATACTAATGAATATGTAAATGTAAAAAAATCAGTTGGTTTTGAAAAATGAGTCAGACTTTATTCTGTGTCTTCTATAGGCATGTAATATTTTTTGTACATTATACAATTGAATCTGTAAAGTCATTTTTCCACTAATATCATTTTAAAATTAATATGCATTGTTATAAAAAGCTTAAAACAGCAGAGTAATCTTACAACCTGAAAATATAAGAGTTTCCCTACTAACTTCTTTAATCCTGTTCCCGGCCATGGTTAGTCCCTATTAACACTTTGGTATTTAACTTGCTGCATATATTCCATAAATGTGGTAATATGATTATTCTACCCTAGGTAGCTCTTTATGTGAGAGTCACAATTCATTAACTGCATTGTGAAGTTTTGGATTTATTACTTCCATCTTTGCAAACATTGTGTTATCTCCTCTCTACTAAATACTTTTTCCTTAAAATTCCAACACTCATTAAAATATAACTCTGTTCAGTTTATTCTGAGGTTCTAATATATGTAATTTAACAGTCTTCTCCAGCTTTCTCATATGTATTCACTTCTATTATTTTCATAGAGATAAGGTTAGGGAATTCAGAGTGGGAAAACATAAGAGACAGTGACCTGCCCTTGCTGACCTGGCCTCCAGCCTTTGGAGTTTGGCCTCTCTGGGAATTGGGGCAGGAAAGAGGGAAAGTAGAAACCATGGTTTCCCCTAAAAAAGTGAAAAGGTTCCCACAGCTCACAGTTTTTTCTGTTTCCATCAAGTTCTTTCCACTACTGGTGGCTTCCACCAGTGTGTGGCTTCTGCATTCACAATGCATGTGAGTTCACGGGCCGGAAGTGAGCTCACAATCCTAGTCGGCATGACGATTCCCAAGGGAGAACAGCCCTTTTCTTTCTTTGTTCCTGACTAGCTTACCTACCTCCTGTACAGAGCCAGGCTTCCCCAGGGATGCATAGCTCACACTGTTCCCTAAACTCAGCTTCAGGATACCTAGTTTCTTTCCTAAGAGGAACAGAAATGGGCCTAGATATCTGTTGCACCTATGTTCTTGGGGTGCAGTAGCCCAAAGGTTTAGCCCCACTTTCTGGTGACTACTGTCTGAAGCCTGCACCTCCGAAAGAAGCCTCACACAAGACGAAGTCCTCATCTCAGCACAGAAGCACAGCACAGGTCCTGAAGGCATTTTGTTACCACACTTCCCAGGTCTGGCCACAGCAGAGAGGCTTAGATTTCAGAAAGCCCGGAGTGAGAATCACTGCCTGTATCTGCCAGGCAGTTTCTTGGAGCTGTTCCTCCTTTTGGAGAAATAGGAGTCAGGATGTTGGAAGTTGGAGAATTCAGAAGGCTTGGGACCAGCAGCTTGGCTGGGGCCATCCAGCTGTGTCACGGCTTAACGTGGGTGTTGATAAGCAACCACTGTGCCAGAAGGGACCAAGCAAGGAGGGTATATAGGCAAGCATGGGGTCTGCTCCTTCCACTTGGCCCTTCCACTTGGCCCCAGGTGTTCTAGGTTTGATCAACTCCACACTCCCACTCTGGGGCCCAAGCTTGTAGCACAGGAATCTCTGGGGAGATGCACCACTCATCCAAAACTTAGCAATTGTTTTCCTTCATTTCCTTTGAAGAAGTTATGGGATAGTCAGGTTTTTGACCCTCTGTCATATATATTTTAAAAGTTCTTTCTACGATGGAGGATGCTGGATAGTTTTCCAGAATATTTTATTCTATGAAACTTGACAATTTTCATATGCTCATATATACCACTGTTTTCTCTGTGCATTTCATGTTATATTTCAGAAAGCAACTTGTAAAGGGGTTTGACGTTTTCTTTGTATTTCAGAAGCTCAACACTGGCAGCACAATAGGATCATCTGGAGAATTTTTTAAAATGTTGATATTCTTAAGTTAGCCCTAGATACCCTAGTTTAATTAGTCTAAGGAGGCCCTGGATATCTGCACTTTTATAAGCACTATTACCCTATTTTCCTCAGGAGATTTTTTTGTGAAGCCAACCTGAGACTCACAGGCTTAGATTAGTTAGACATTTAAAAAATTAAAATATGTTATGTGAACATACCTACTCAACATGATCAGCGCAATCACTGTATGCTACTAATATACACCAATAAAGATTGTTAAATTTTCTTCTACAACTCAACCATTACTGAAATTAGCTCATATGGTGTAAAATAAAAATAACTTCCTGGAATTTAGATATATATCTTATAACAAGAGCTAAGTGTACCCAACTTACAATCATAAGTTCCCATCATCAAAACCCAGGAAGACAGCTGTAACAAAAGGGGAGATTCTCCCAGGTTTATAAGAGCAGAGCCACTACTTCTATTATATACATTTGACAATTTTTAGTACAAGGAGACACTTGTGATTTTGCATTGCTCAAATACTGAAAATTCAGGATTAAAAATTTGCAGATGAATCACTCCCTTAAGTGTTTCCAAGTAGAAAACAATTATGTCAGGTAGATCCCAGCTGAATCACTACTCTTCCCAGATGGTTTATAAAAACCATGCAACACACTTCAGCTGTTAAAGAAGAGGTTTTTTTTTAGGAAAATGAGCATAGGCCAAAGCAGAGCTAGAGAGCAAATGTCCATAATTTTACAGAAGGATGTGCTACTGT
The DNA here is from genome assembly GCA_004027455.1 of Hydrochoerus hydrochaeris. Taxonomy (NCBI): domain Eukaryota; kingdom Metazoa; phylum Chordata; class Mammalia; order Rodentia; family Hydrochaeridae; genus Hydrochoerus; species Hydrochoerus hydrochaeris. The sequence continues at coordinate 90,537 of PVLA01006669.1, read as the reverse complement.
GAGGGGATGCTGAGTCTACACTGTGGAAACCTAGCCCAGTAATTACCTCTTCTCTTTTATTCAGTGCAAATATGAAAGAGGTCCTTGTTTATGGGATTTGATGTCAGGCAGCCTGGTTCTGAAGTGATAGCTCAGAGACATCCTTGAAAGCCAGCTACCCAGCACACTTAGATCTGTGGGAGTGACAGTAGCAGAAATCCTCAGAGGTGTGGGAGGTGGTTGGGAGGTGGATTCTTGGTCACTGTGGCCACTAGATTTCAGCTGAGTTGAGATGCAGGCCACCGAGAAAGAAATACCATTTTCAGATACTCAGCCTCCTTTCATGAGAATGTCAAATTTTCTTTCATTATAAAGGCAGGAATTCTGCTCAGCAGAAACACTGGATACTCACTGTTAATGAATCCATTGTCACATTCTAAAATAGCATAAAGGTGTTGTACCCACTGTTAGGAAAACATTATGCCAAAAATCAATGTCTAGAGTATTTTTGAAATAAAAACATTTTATAGATTTAAATGTATAGTTTGGAGGTTCCACAAATGTGAGTACTGAATAAGAGTAAGACTGAATTTGAAAAGGATTTTGCTAACTGCATCAGTACTATATTGATCTCAACAACCTTTATTTTTCTGTAGGTATTTAGGTATATGAAATTAAATTAATACTAATTCATACAGATGAAGAATTAAAAATGGTGAAATGTCTTCAATGGCTGATCAAATAATTTGAAGATATTTTTCAAATGCTAAATCTGGAGATCAGAATGAAATATTGAAGTATCATATATTATAATAGATTATAAAAATGGCTTAAAATTTAATATGAAACAATTACATGTATCAATTACTAATTTTGTAGTTAAAAGTGTTTAAAATCAAACTTACAAAATATTTAATGAGTCAGTAATAACTATACTACTTATTTTCTATATTTATAAAAATTAAGACTGGTTGAGAGATTTGTTTTCAGAAATTGATATTTAATAACACTTATCATTCTTCCCTCATGAAAAGAACAATATACATCTATTGCAAACATAAGGGGTTACCACTTAGTGTGAAAAAAATTACCTAATAGTTTGAATGCCAGAATGTATAAATTTAAAAGGATTACGTGAGGTAAGCAAAACCAAAACCACAATTGTACATAAATTATGGTTCTACTTATATATTTTACAGTTTCTTTTTTCTAACATTCTAAAAAGGAAATTCTACATTGAAAGCAGATTATTTATGTCTACAATCAACTCTAGTGGAGGAAATTATTGCAAAGCAGCAATCAAAAATTTGGGGGATGATTGAATTGTTCAGTATTGTGATTTTGATGGTAGTTGCATGACTGTATGTCAGAACACACTAAATGTGCAATTAGAATGCAATGTTATGGTTTTACATTGAAGTTTAAAGTATGTAAATTATACTTCTATAACACCATTTTAAATTGAAATGTAAATTTACATTTCTAGAATTATAAACGGAATTAAAGATTGACTCTATTCATCAGCCAGTCATAATTCTTAGTGAATTACTGTATTATTTCATCTGTGGTTACTTTTCTTAATTATTTGAAGAATAACATGAAGAAGTATTTAACAAATGAACTTATTCTGATTAGTAAATGTAGTGTATTCTACCCAAAGATATTACTTGTAAAGCGATCATGCAATTTAAGGCCTAGAACTTTTATACAGTATCTCCTTGTTTTTGTTACTGTTGTTGTTTTGAGATATGATCTCACTCTATAGTCCAGCCTGGCCTCAAATTCACAGCAATCCTCCTTACTCTGATAAATGCTGGGATTACAAGAATGTGCCACAATGCCCAGCTATTTCATTACTTTGTACTTTAATATTTTATTCTTATTACTTATATTTTCCAATTTTGCATTCATTTTTTTCTTATGGTTGCCAGATTTATCAAAAAACAACCATCTTGTTAAATACAATTTAACATTTTAGGGTTGATTGCATAGGTGTATGTTTAATTATTTTTCCAAAAATTTAACCACATGGACCACTGCAGTTTAAAATCTAGAACTTCTATGTATAATTTTTTTCTTTTTTATTCTTTTTTTTTCTTTCTTGTATTTTTTGAGACAAGGTCTTACTATGCTGTGCAGGCTGGCCTTGAGCTCACATTTATAGCTCAGGCTGGTCTTGAATTCACAAAGATCATCCTGCCTCAAGGGCTGGGATTATTTGTCCAATGTTATAATTTTTCATCATTCCAATGTTTTAAAATGCTAATTTTGGGAACAGGGATATAGCTCAGTGGCACAAGCATCTGCCTGGCAAGTGCTAGGTCATGAGTTTGATCCCCAGTACCAATAAAACAGAATAAAATAAAACAAAATAATTCCAAATTTATCAAGAAATAAAACACAGGTGCATGAGATGGTACATGCTGGTACTTTCAGTATTCTGGAAGGCTGAGGCAGAAAGGTCACAAACTGGAGCCAACCTGGGGTGACTTAACAAGACTCTATCTGAAAATAAAATAGGAAGAGTAAGGATTGGGAATGTAGTACAGTATGTGGGTTCTGGGACAAGTCTTTAGGACAAAAAGAAAGGAAGAAAGAAAGAGAGAGAATGAAAGAAAGAGAGGGAGGGAGAAAATAAGAAAGAAAAAAGAAAGAAAAGAAAAAAGAAAGAAAACAAATGAAAAGAAAAAAAGAATTTCCAGTGAGTTTATTTATTTATTTTTTTAATGACTAACAATATTATAGAATTATTCTGTACAAATACACTTTGCTATTCTTTTCAAAAGAAACTTTTTAAAAAACATTCAGAGGTCAGCGCTGTAGCTCAGTTGTGCAGTGCCTACCTGGCAAGTGTGAAGTCCTCAATTTGATTCCTGGGACCCATTAAAAAATAAATAAACAAGAATAAAAAATAAAAATAAAAATAAAAAAGTATTTTAAAATGTCTAACATTAAAGCAGTTTTTATTACAGGCATTAATTTGGAAAAATTACATAAATATGGCTTTGCATATAAAAATGTGGATTTTTTGACATTTATTCAATTCCCCTTAAAAATTCTGATTGAAAATTTAAAAAGCATTTTTTTATCAAATAAATCCATATTTTGCTTTGAGATTATGCTTTTTGATACTCCAGTAATTTTTATAACTAAGATTATTTTTCATTTAGTGGGAATGCAAATATATGGTATGTACTGGTTTGTTGATTCAGTAAGCCTAACAAATTTTAGAAATTTTATGTTTTTAAAATTACAACCTCCAAATTAAAAAAAAATACTAAATTACAACAGTAATGTGCCATCTTGGGCTAATCAGCTCCTGGTCTCTCAAGATATCTTATTTAAGGAGATTTGGGCTACAGTCAGTTTAATAGCCCTGAGCAAGCACCAGATGCCAGGTGTAGTTTCAATGCAGAAATCCTCAAAGTTTATGGGCCTGGAATGAGAAGAGGCACATTTCCCCCATGAGGTTCACAGGAATTGGCAGATTAAAAGACTAAATTTGGAGATGCTGGGACGAGGAGGACCTATCAAGAAATCAACTGGCCGGCCTTTCTGCTAAGCCGCACAAGCCACCCGGTTTCCAGGGAGAGAAAGGTCAGATAGTGCCTCTCATGAGCCTACCAGCACGCGGGCTGAGAACCAAACACCGCCCTGAAGTGGATTCCCAAACAATATAGGAATCCAAGCAGCCAAATCGATAAATTTGGAATTTAAACAGTTGAGCTCAATGACCACTCGCGTGGACCCATTTCAGAGTCTCACCGAGTGGCCTCAAACTGGAAAATTACAAAGCTTTTAAACAGAGAACCACAAAAAGACAACCTGTTGGAAACAGTTTAGCTAGAATCTTACATTAATTTTTGGTTGACACCTGTATCCTGCTTCTTTTGTTGAGCAGGTTAATCTTTCTCCTGTGAGTACAGCTCATTCTGCTTTTCTCATGGGACTTATACTCTGGGTAATTTTCCATTTTCTTGGGTCAAATACAGGGCACTAGTTAAATGCAGGGCTCAAGATGGCATCAGTTAGGCCAAGCTACAACGCCTCCCCCACCCATCCTCCCACTCTTGTAAGCAACCAGCTGGTTCAGAGGACAGGTTGAATTGGTAGCAACTAAGGTACACAAAGCAACTAAATGCTTGTATTGTTTGGTTGATTTTTCTGAGTCCTGGGGCCAGCAGTCTGAGCATCGCTTAGGAGGATGACAGTATGCAATATAGGAAATATGGGGGATTTCTTTTTATCTTGTCTTTCAAGTCCAGTATTGTTCTCACTGTTCTGCTTTGTTCTGATTAATTGTTTTGTTTTTGGTTTGGTTTTGTTCTATCTGATGGAATGGACAACTATTGTGAAGATAAAAAGATACACGATGGTAGATATTGTTGTTTACCTAGTGTCCTGTTTTGAAGTTCTCTACCAATTTTGCTGCATTGTTTTGATTGGCTTTGTTCTGTTTTGTTTTGTTGGATTTCATCTTTAAAATAAAAAAGGCTAAACTTGGAGGCAAGAAGCATGTTGGTAAGGACTAATTTGACTTAATATGCTGTATATAATTAACAATATTATATCCTCTGTCATAATAATCTGACTGCAACAATGTATGTTAAATAATTTTGTTTACCTTTCCTTTAATGTTTTACAAAAAGTGTGAGAACTGTAGTAGTGATCTCAATGATTAGAGTTTTGGGCTGAAAGCTTTGGAGGAAGGAAGGCATGGTGGTTCACTCTGCTGTGAACATAGGCACGGGTGTATCACTGTAATATGACCCTTTAGGGAAGCTACGTAGGGAAGAAATAGCTGGGTCAAATGCAATTTCTAGTCTCGTTTTGTAGAAAGCTCCATACTGATTCCTCTATTGGTTGTTCCCACCAACAACGTAGAAGGCTTCCTTTTTCCCCTGTCACCTCTCCAGCACTTGTTATTATTTGTTTTCTTCATGAAGGTCATATTTCTGGGATAAGATAAAATGTCAGGATTGTTTTAATTTGCATTTCTCTAATGGCCAGGGATGTAGAGCATTTTGTCATGTATTTATTGGCCATTTATATTCCTTCATCTGTGAAGTGTCTATTTCACTTGCTCATTTTTGATTGGGTCATTTTATTCTTTGGGTTAAAAATAATTGTCTTCAGTTACTGATACACTTAAGTACTGTAAATTCATTGCCGTATTTTACTGGATTAGCTTATATTCACTCATTAGATTCCAAGTTCATGAGGTCTGGAATTTTATGTTTTCTGTACATTCTCAAAGATTGTGCTATTGTAACCAATTTTTATTGGGAGGTCTCTTGTTCCAAGGACAGTGAAAGGGATGAAGTTGCCTTGAACACACAGAAGAGGGGGAGGGACGGAGAGCAGTTTTTCAGAGAACAAAGAAAAGCACTGCAACTACTATGTTTATTTTAAATTGACTAGTTCATGCGTTTTGATATAGTAGCAGAAAGCTGGCTGACATATTTGTGGATATTCTCTTTTATAGACCATACAAAATAAATACCAAATGAATGCGTAGATGAATGAACCTCTATTCATTTTCCCATAGTCAGCATGTTATGATCCCAATGCAAGCATCCCAGTTCCAGCTTAGGTGGTTAAATTGGTAATGCCAACTTCTTAGAGTGTTTTATAGAATAGTGTAGAAATGTAACTTACCTTTAGAACTATAACATTTGAGTGTTTTGAAAATTATTATCAATCTCTATAACAATTTACTTGAGATAAAAAAATAAAAATAATTGCTATTTATTCTGCAAATTATCAAACGGAGCTGTTGACAAGAAATTTGAAGAGGCAAATTTCTTTTTTACTTAATTAAAAAACATAATAAATTCTGTGGGAAACCTAATATTTTGGAAAAGTTGTGACACATATTTTAATAGATCACTTATTTTGACATTCATTCAAAACGAACTAAAATTATTTTCACAGTTAATTAAAAGGTTACATGCAGAGCTATTTGGAATTGCATATATTAACTGTTACATTTCTAGGCATTGTAGAGGTAGTAAAAATTCACTCGTTTTCACACTTGATTAAAATTACAGTGAGGATTAAGTGAATATGAACTGTAGGATATTTTTCAGTGAATGCAATGACTGGACATAGACCATCAGATTGCCTTGAGGGCATAAAGATCTTAGTATGGTTTTTCATCTGTGAGTTACTTATGACTTGAAATAGGAAATTGATTAAATGTAAAATGGGGACTATGTCCCTCCTATGTTTGCATTTGTTGGGAGATAACAATGAAATTATAAATTTTAAAAAATTAAAGCTTATTAATACTTAGTAAGTATTAGTAAGTAGTAACACTCAGTAATCGTGGCGAAGACTAGAATCCAATCTGTAGTGACCAAACCTTTATCAAGAAAGGAGGAATCATGGGCTTTCCACTCATCAAACACCCCCAAATGAACAGACTATAAAGGCTCACAGTGAAGCAATGATTCCACCACCAGGTCCCAGTGATTCTGCCAATTCAAGATTTTCTAAATACTAGGATCCTCTGACCTCTAAACTTTAGCACTAATTCTTCCTTTTTTATTTTTTTTCAGGCCTATGCAGGAATTAAAATATCTCCCTCATTTTCCCCTGCTCGATTTCATGAAAATATGTTGAAGTTTGCATAATTTTCTAGAAGGCTTTTACTGAGGAGATAAGGTTAACTAACAAAAAGAATTATGAGGTAAAAAGTAAATTACAATTCATTCTGAATTCTGATGAGAAGCAATAGTCTCATCTGTAAGGCTGAGCTCCATTTATTATTGTACAAGGAAATTTTATTTCTATATGGGTAGATTTCCTTACTCATCTCATTTCACCTGCATACTCTCCTGGAAAGGGGCAACGTCAGAGTTAGACTGAAAACTACTTTGAAGATGTTGGAGGCAAGAGTATGTTTTTCATTAATTCATGTTTACAGATTTTAATTAACTGTTGTAAGCAGAAATCCAACAACAGGAGCCTTTCACACATTATTGTGCAAATTATTGCTTAAATGATGTATTAATGCTCACTTCTGAAAATTCCACTGGTGAATCTGAAAATGTTATTTCATACCATGCTTTTAACAAAAAAAATTATGATTTACATGGGCTGTTTAGGACAATGCACTCTCTTCTTCATTTCATTTATCAAAACAATGAAAACATAATTACTTTACTGTTGTTACAAAAGAAAGTATTTCAGTAATGAGCATGAGAAATATTTTTATACCATTCCAAGTAAAATTTCCACTCAACAGAAATATAATTTGAAGGTGAGCTTGAAATATAAAATTACTAATTCCAATAAATATAATGAAGTTAATGAGTCAGAAGTAATAAACATTTTCTTGGCAATACTCCCTTAATAGAATGAATGTGTACTGTATTGTGTTTCATAATGCAGAAGGACTTTTACCAGTATTTTTCAATGAAGTGACGATACTAATTTGAAGGAGTATTCGGTAATGAAAGAAAAGTGTTTGATTTCTCACATTTGTATGAAATTTAAAGATTTCAAAAATATTATCAAATAAATATACAATTACTTTGAGAATTTCCACACTGAGCTTTTCGAAATGTAATTATAAAATCATGTAGGTATTATATTATTATCATCGTCTCTATTCTTCACTCAAATCACTTTTATGAGCTAAGATCAGGTTTCCCTTTTGCCTAGTCACAAAAGTTTTCTTTCCTTCCTCCAAATTTCTCCAAAGCACCATGTATTGGAGATGGATAACAGTTTCAGAGGACTCTGCTTTTAAAATTCTCTGTTTATTCTAATTTCATGGCTTCAGTCCCTACCATTTTTCTCTAGGTTGAGAATGTAAAACAGTGACTCCAAATTAGTTTTTATTTTTCATATGTAATGTTTCAGACAGAGCAGGCATTGCAGCCTGTGTAGTAATTAGTTGGATAAGAGTGGTGCACCCAGCAGGGTGTTAGTTATTATCATCCTGAAATCAGTCCTCTGAGATATTTTGAAGACAAGGCACAGCTGTTACAGAGAAGAAAATGAAAGAAAAATAAAAATACTATATACATTTTTATTTGAGAAGAAGATGGAGGATGTCCCATAATTATTGATATGATTACTTCAAACTTGGATGGAGAAGCAGCCTCATTTCAGAGGAGGTTACCAAGAAGAAACCGCATCTTTATTCAGTAAAACATTAGCTTTAAAAAATACTCAAATTATATTTCTAAAAGTTTCATAGTAGCAAACAGATGTTCCCATTTTAGTTTGATAATCAGTATGAATTTATATATGACATTATTTATGACTTTACATTTATTTTATGAATTTATATATGAAATTAATTTTATGACTTTACTTTTATTGTAAACACTTGGTGGGAAATCAATTAGTGTTCCTAATGAACCAATTGAAAAATACTTACATAAATCACTTGTATACCCTTCTATAAATAATTGATCATGATTTAATAAATTCATATATCCTTATTTTTGAAGATACCAATGTTAATTACAAATAGCAGCACACGATCATCATTTTAAAACCATCTGGTTCTATTAAATCAACATTTATAGTGCACAAAAATCACTGAAACAATTGTTTTATTTTGTGACTAGATTTTAAAATTGGGTAAAAATACTAGTATTTTAATGAAATAGTTTCAGAAATGAAGTTAGGTTGATGGCTGTCCTGGCTGTGTTGAAAGTTTTTGGTTTCAGAATCCTATGTTGTACACTTATTTAAATACTCTCTTGTTATAAATCATCACCTAATTGATTGTTAATAAATTGAATATGTTAGACAGTTTATTGGGGACGTTATACAAGTGAGTAATAATCAGTTCATTGATAGTGGCATCATAACCTCAGGTGTAAGTGATAGATATAGAACACTTGGTGGGAAATCAATTTATACTGGAATTTTAAAGATTTTTTAACATAGTATTCTATAGTATACTATTACTCTAAATAAAATGGTAATATTCTGATCTGAAATCTTATACTGGAGATCTGTCTGATCACACCAATTGCTGTTGCATGTGTGAGAATCTGTGTGTCTGTGTTATGTTCCCTTGCAATTTTATTGTCCTTTGTTTAGCTCTACTGGCTTGAAATCTCACCAAAATGCATTTGAATACAAGTTTATTTTGATATTTCAGTAATCATGTTGGAAAACAAATGTAAACCTTTAAGCTACTACTTTGTTATGGGTTAGGTTTTTGGTATATTTTCATTTTAGGAAAACTCTTCACTTTTTTTTTCTTCACTTTTATAATTTTAAATGTAGTAAAAATGTTGCAGAATTACCAAAGAGAATTCACATGCACGGCACACTCAGTCTATTCTGCTGTCACATTATGCCATGTCTCATGTTACCGACCAGCACTGACACGTTATTTTACCTACAAAATCTCAACACAAAATAATGGGAGAGTAACATTCCACACTCTCCTGTCTTTCCCTAGTGCCTCCTGATGCTCTCTTTCTGTCCTGGGATTCAAGCCTAAGTAACAACACAGCTTTTATTTGCATGTTATACCTCCTTAGACTTCTCTTGACTGTAAAAGTTTCTTAGATTTTCCTTGTTTTTGATGATCTTGACAATTTTGAGCAGGAATACTCAAGTGTGACCAATCCCTTTCAATTGGGATGCGTCTGGTGTTTTCATTATCACAAGGCCAGGGTTGCTGGTCTTGTTTTTTTTTTTTTTTTTTTTGAAGAAAACAGAGGTATTTCATTATCTTGAGTATACATACTATCAACATGATGGGTCACTGGTCATGCTGTTGGTGCTGGCCTTTGTCACCTGACTGAAGAGTGTTACTTTTTTTGCCCTTTCGCTCTTTCAAGCATTTGCAAGAGTATCAGTATGAACAAAATGTGGGGAGTGAGGTTCCGCCTCTGTGAGAAGCACGGGGTCTATAAAACTAGTTACAATTCTTCTTCAGGAGCAGCTTGTCTACTCCCCACTTCGTTAATTGAATTTTATTTGTATTAGTGTGGGCTCACGTATATTTATTTTGCAGTGAAGGTTTTAACTCAGCAATGCTTCATTTAACACATAAGTCAAAGAGTACCTTTTAGCAGCTAGAAGGTCTTTTATTTGGATCTTGAGTCCCTTTGCTATATCCTCATGATTGTCAAGGTTTTTGAAGACTTCCTTATATTTTAGCCCTATGTGTTGTTTCAGGCTCATCTCATGCCTCAGTTTTAGGACCAACCACTCCTTCAAGAATAT
>PVLA01006669.1:0-80252 GCA_004027455.1 Hydrochoerus hydrochaeris | reverse complement strand
GACAGATGTCTTGAACTCTTATCCATTACAAGGTGGATCAGTGTAGCCTCTCCACATCATACTTGCCTTTAACAACTCCATCAAAGAGAAAATTGGCTCTTAATTCACATAACTGATTAACTGGGGGTACACAGTATATACAGTGGCACCAGAACTATTCACTTTATCTCTGTAGGAAAAAAATGATCAGAGTACAGTATTTGTCTACTAGACTTTTTGTTTGTTTGTTACCTTTGTCCTTGAGAAATATATTCACAGTCACTTAGATCAGAACCTTTCTCCCTCTCACTGAGATTGTTTCATAAATTTTATATAATTTCTGAACTACACACACACACACACACACACACTTACTAATGCTTGTCATAGTTTATATTATTTCCAGATTTCTCAGTCTCCACATTATTTCTTTTTAAAATTTACATATTAACTTTTAGACTTTGAACTCAAATGTTCTTTGGATTCTGAACCTGTAAACTGTTATGTATCCCTCACAACTCTAACATTCAGAATAATTTTGTTAACCTAGGTTTGTGCCTGTATTGTTTGATCAATTTTTCATGGCTTTGTCTTGTAATGACAGTATACAAAGTACTAACCACTGTTACTCTCCTACAATCTTGTCTGGAAATGTTATACCATTGTTTTTACTATTTTTTTTTCTTTAAAATGATAAGACATATATAACCCCTGTCTTTCATGTATCCTACACTCCACCTTGAGCCCATGGTACCCATTGATTCATTTAATTTCTGTGTTTTTTTTTCTTTGAATATATTTCTTTTGCTTTTTGCACTTTTTTTATTTTATGGGAAAAAAGGAAACACAAAATCTCAACACAAAGTAATGGGAGAATAACAATATTTAATACATTGCATGTTGTTATCTTTAAAGTTAATTATTCAGAGTGCAAGATACAGGCATTAAAATTTCTCTAATCAGTATCAGCACAAACCTTCCATTCAATGAGCTAAGAGCACCAATGGTGTGACTGACTTGCATTTTCCCCTCTTCTCCTCTGTCCTTTTCTCTCTCCCCCATCCTAGTTTCTTTTTCCTTTAGAACACTTTCTTCCCATTGCACAGTATCTAGTGTACATTTCTGAACTTATGTATATGTTCATTTTCTCACACCAGGGGTACAGTAGGATGTTTACCCATATGAGTCTGATTTATTTCACTTAAGAGTACAGTCTCAAGTTACACTGATTTACCTATAAAAGTATCAAGTTTCTTCTCTGGGACTGAGTAGTACTCCACTGCATAAAAATACATGTTTTTATTCATTACTCAGTTTTATGGGCAAGTTTCTGAGACTTAGACATTACAAATTGTGCTGTTATAAATATGGGTGCACATATATACCTGTGGCATGATGTCTTTAATTCTTATGGCCATGCCACTGTGAACGTGCCGTTCTCATCTAATGTCTATATTTTTTTTATCTTTTTAAAGTGTCATATAACTGTATCATTCCATATATAGTATTTTGGGGGGGTACCAGGGATCAAACTCATGATTGCGCACTTGCAAGGCAGATGCTTATGCCGCTGAAAATCCCCAGCCCAATATATAGCAATTTTGGACTTGCTTCTTGCATTTGAACATTATGCATGTGTAACTCAGCTATGTGTTTGCAAAGTGGGTAGCACCGTCATTTTATCCTGCAGGAGATAGCATTCCATAGGTATAGCAGAGATTGTTAATCCATCTAACTGTTAAGAATATCTTGCCTGTTTCAAGTTTCTTGTGATTAGTAGTAAAGCTAATAATGTCCAAATGAAGTTTTATGCATGTAAATTTTTTCAAGTTAACTGAATAAAAACCTAAGGGCAGGATGGATGGATCCACTGCAAAGGTATTGCTTAGCCTTGTAATAATCTTTCCATTGCTAAAGAGATAACAGGATCATGGTTCTTTGTTGTTAGACTTCTGGTATTTCTGGCATAAATCCCATTAAAAAGTCTGAGTTCCTCCAAAGACTACCCTTAGAAAACTCTTCACACTAATACCAGTCTATATTTAGCCTTTAGATATTTGACAGATACTACATTTATGTTTTCCTGCTAGTTTGATGCCAGCAACTTGTACAGAGTAACAGATCTTGGTACCTCACTCTCTGCACCTTGCTTCCCAATTTCTATGTGGTAATTTGCCCTTCTGCAAGAAAAGTAATGAATTTTGTTTCTCACATTTTGTTTTCTTGATGTAGGCACAAGACGAAGTTTCAATCTCATGACATGGGGAGAAATATCAGAATGAATTTTCAAACATTTTTGGAAATTTTTCATTATTTTCCTTCCCATCATTTTTCTTCTGTTTCTCAAAATTTCAATTAGTTTGATATAATATATATTATAGATTAGTTCTTGTTCTTTTTCTTTCATTTTTAATCTATCCCTTGGGAAAATTCTCAATCTTATTTTGAAAATTATATTAAAGTGTTGTATTTTTAATTTTTCAATGAATTTTCTTATTTTATTTAAATGTTCTAAAATGATAGTAAAATGTTTTATTCTGTAATAACTTTTCTGAAGACTATTATCCCTTTGGGAAAATCTGATCAGTTATAACTAAAATTTTAGTTGTTATTTATTAGGTAGAGGAGAACAACAAATTTTAGTGCCAGCTAAATATTTTGATCTTTCATGAGTAAATATTTATGGATTTTTTTCATTGTGATTGAAATGTACAGACCTAATGCACATGGCTATTATGTGATTCCATATATATATATATATATGGAACTTGAAAAGCCATAGTTTCTATAGTAAATAAAATTTATATGCATTTCAATTTTTTTCATAAAGCTTTTGCTTTATCACTTCTAAAAAGGCATGAAGTGGAATTGTATTTTCAATCCATTAAGACAATCTGAATTTTAATGGGGAAATTTCAGCCACTTGGAATCATTACCATATGCATTATTTGAGTATCTGTCACTTAAAGTTTTCTATTTTACTCTTTTCATTAATGAGAGGTATATTTTATGGAATTTTAAAACATATTGTAAAGACACAAACAGTGTCTTAGTTATTATTACTAGTTACTGCACTTGAGCTAAAAATAAGTTATATAAGAAATAGGAATAGAGAAAGTGATTATTTCATCTTTCACTTATAAAATAAGGCATAGTCCAAAAGTTTAATTTACTTTTGCTTCATTTTTCTCACACCAATTTTCTTCTGTCACTCTTGCAAGTTGGAATTTAGACCTAGATAAGCAATTTTATTTTAATGTTATGTATTTTGACTTTATAAATTATTTTCACATTTATATTTTTAATATTTCTGATAATTGTTTAGACTGTTGCCTTTTAAAGTTTCTCTGACATTCCTTTTTTGTGACCTAATCATTTTATTTGTGCCTCACTTAGACTTAGTATTTCTTATTCAGATCTTTAGAAAAAGTAAGTTTATGATGTACTTCTGTATGTTTATAAATCTTAAAATATCTGACATTTTTCATAACTGAATTATCACCTAGCTAGATATTTAATTGTGTTACATTGTTGTTTTCAAAAACTTCTATAGGTTTTCCTTCAGTATTTATCATCATGGTAGAATCTGAGGCTATTTGATGCAAAACCTCATTTTTGCTTCTCTTGGGTCTTTTCTGTCCAAACCAATAATAATTTTCAATATTGCACTTTATGCAAATGAATAAATTGCTTGCTTTTGTGAAGTGCTGCTTCTTGAAAAATTTAGTTTTATGATTTGAATTTTAAATTCATGATAATCTACCCCAAACCAACCTACTGTTAAAAATCATTTTACTTTATTCTCATTGTCCCATCATAGTTTAATTCTTATTTTATATCCTATGTTCTTTATCCTGAGAACAGAAAGCAGATAATTCCTAAGATGAAATTGTTTTTAATAGCAAATCTTGACATAAAGTACAATGCTAACTTTGCAACCAAAGGTCCTATTTTAGTCACTGAAACTGTAGTCTATTGTGAACGGAGGGACCCAGGTAAGGGTGCTTTGTGAACTCGCTTCGTGTAAACAGCGATCTCTGCAGTGCGGTTGAAATTTCCCCTTTATTTTCTTTTACTGATGACCAAGTTACTGTTCATGATGTCTTAGAGCAAGTTTTGGTATTTATTGACTCTTTAAAAACTCTTTAAAATACTGTGATGTCAAGTAGGTACGTACTTAAATGTTCCTTTACTGAGCTAAAACTTGACTACTTTTTCTGCCTGATAATGTCATGGAATACAGAATTTTCCCAACTTGACTTTTGTAATCAAATGCTCCATATGCTTGTAAATTTTATGAAAGACTGGAACAGTAAAAGTAATCAAGTCTTTGGAACAACAACAAATGGTACCAAGAATTACTCTGTTTTAGACTTTTTAAAACAACAACAAAATTTTGGGGATATTATAATTATGGACATTTATTAAAAGTGTCTCAGAACTTGATTTAATAAGTAGAGAGACTTTCAAAGTCTATGATTTTATAGATTTTAGCACATTGGAAAGATTAAGTATAGAATTGTTGAAGTTCAGCGCTGCCAAGATTCTTTCCCTTTTTCTATCTACTTCAATGTGTAAAATTCCAACCAAAATTATTCTATTTGTGAAAATTGCAATGTCTCAAATAACTATAAAAGAGAGAAATGCCAATGATAAAACTAAAGGAAGATATATTCCTGATCAGCTCCAGAAGAGTTTTCTGTGTATTTAAAGTTTCTTTCCCTTTACCAATAGGCGAAGGCTGTAAATTAGGAGCATTCACTGAGAATGAGTGAAAATCTCCTTAGTTTTCTGCCTGGCATGGGGTTTTATAGACCTTAATTTGCTCTTTTATTAGTGGGAATTCCTCTTCATATCTAGCAGATTGTTGATTAATATTTCTAACTTCCCTTGTATAATTTTATACTTTTTCTGTTTTTTACAAGTAATTTGATGAGAAGTTAGGGAGTGTCAGATTGGATGTCATAATGCAGCTACCACATGAAAAGTTTGACAAAATCTCCAAATGGCAACAGATTGCCCCAAACAAGTGGAAATTTACAACGTACTTTGGACATATGAAAAAGTTGTACCACTCTCATTAGATAGTAGATAGATTCTTACAGTAAGGCAGTGACTACTTAAGAAGGCAAGGTTTATTTTTTGAATATACCTTTAATTTTCTGCACTTAATATGTATATCTTTTCAAGACTATCACTTCAATTTTTCTGGAAATTTTCACAGATTTTATCTGTTCTGAATATGACAGTTGAGGGCTAATCATTATTATTACATTTTTCTTAAAGAAACTATCTCCTCTGACTATGCTAACTAGCACACATTCAGTCCCTACATACAATAGCCATGTACACGTCAGAAAACCTAAGTTACCTATGGAATTATGATGATGTGGCCTTCTAATAACCATGAGCACATAGGCTACACGTGGTAGCATGGCATGGGTGGGGTGTTGAGGGAGCAGGGAAAGTCCTGGACTATTAGATGACTTGGGTTAGTTCTAAGACTCAGCAGAAACAAAATGTCTCCTTTAGGCTTATATATATATATATATATATATATATATATATATATATATATACATATATACATATATATATATATATATATATTGCAACCCCTCAGGTGATGGATTCTGGGCATCATTTTGGGCATCCATAACCTGTCTCTGCACTGCAAGCTGGTCCTGGGACTCTTGGTCTGCTGAGTCACCTATTGTGTTTGTATTTGGACACAGTCAAGTCTACAGGTAAGATGAGGAATCCCAGCTATTGCCAAGTTCGGTAATCTGCAGAATTTTTGATTCCCCTTGAATGGGTTACATTACACTACATAACTCAAAGAGTGGCATACGAGTGAGGCATGGTATAATGCTTAGCTATGAATGGTTAAATTCGTTATATTTATGGTTGCAATGCTTTGATGAAACGGCTTAATGGAGTGATTTCTCCAAGTTACTCTGTCAAGGCCTAATGAAACCATTTTCAAAGAGGGCAGGTAACCAAAGGTGCCACATCCTGTTAATCTATTTTGTGCTTGTGAAATCGATGTCTTGTAGTTGAAGAACACTTCTTATTCACTAACATTTAAAATAGATTCTTGATCAGTGAAATAGAACCTTATTTTTTGAATAGTTGGTTGAGAACATGTTAGTTTAGAGAGATTATTACATTTGCCAAAGTCTACACCATCTGTTCCACACTCTAATTACCAGTAAAAGAAAGACCTAATTCACAATTGCATCATAAAGAAGTTAAATGTGATTTAAATATATTAGTTTGCTTCTATTTAAAGAACTTTCAATGATGCATCTATTACACATTTTTCAATATTTTGACACAGATCATAAGAATATTCTGTGATAGGTATATAGCAAGAAGCACACGAATTTCCCAGTGGGACAATGTATAAGAATATAGATTTTAAAATTTTGTATTATTAACCATTAACTTAATGATAGATGAAGGAAATTTGTTATGGAGTAATTATTTCAAAGTAGCTTTTAAATTTTAAAAATTCATATTACCTAAAACAGTATCAGTAAACTTACAGACCATTGTATTTCCACAGGACTCAATTTAAGTCAGCAAAAATAATTTGTATGTGATCTATTACTATGTGTGAAGTAAACAGTGATGTACTATGTGAGAAGCAGGAATTACCATAGGAGATTTTAATTTAAAAAAAAACAAATAATTATAATTGGATAGTGAATAGGAAATAGCCATGTCTTTCTTTCCTGAGTATACTATTATTGCTAACTGAACCATCTTATGAAGAATGTATGTTTGTCAAGTGAAGTGTAAAAGGTGGGTTATCTTTTCTTTTCCAGTACTTTTTCTGTGGTTGTGTTTTTCTTCTTCTGGTCTAACTTATTTTCCTTCTATGGCATGCAGCTTTCTGTGCATATCAATCAAAACTTTCACTCTCACAGCCCAGTGTACATGCTCCTGCAGTTAACTGAGTTGCAGGCAACTCTGAGTTGTCTTCTGGAAGCATCAGGGGAAGGGGAGAATCTCTTTTATTAGTTTTTCAGTTGAAAAGATGTGAGTCTGGAGCCTTCTGAAGGTAACTTTCTGCCATGAGGTGAACAAAATCCAATTTCTGACATCACTGAAGCTCTTTGACTAAGCTGTGCTTGAGACTAAATTACACATAGACTTACAAACCATGTAATCTCATTTATTAACTATGTAGATTTTATTTTGTTTCTTTAACTTATAATTGAGCCCTCACCAAGCCTAGATGAACTAAGAGCATATCAATGCATTAAAAAATTCAAGAATTGTATGTAAATTCATGTAAAGTGAATTATGTATCATTTGGTCCTTATGAGGAAATATAAAATATATATTAATCTGCTCCCCATTATTGTATTTATTCATATGAGAATACTACAGTTATTGGAACCCACCATGATGTAGCTTTTATGTGACAGACTTTGAATAAGGTGCTTTTCATATTTTATTTAATATACTTTAACATAAAATTAAGATATTTTGTGTTTTTATTTACCTTATTTAAATGTTTGAAATGTAGCTATAAAAAGAGAAAACATAGCATATTTCTGCAAATATTTTTTTTCTTTTTATTAGTACTTGATTAGTACTTGATTGCAGTAATAATTATTCCATTTATCATGGAGAGTTTGTACAGAATGCATGTTAATTGTTTTCTGTCCTCTTCCCTTTCCATCTCTCCCTCATCCCTCCAACTATTAATTCCTTTCAAATACACTTTTTAAAAAACTAGATTAAACATTACAGACCAAATGGAGAGTTCTGTGGCCAATCTCACCTCTGTTCATCTCTTTCCAGGCTTAACCCTTTCAGAGCTTCACAGATTAAGTGCTTATTTTTCCCACATGTGTTTTTTTTTTAAATAATTTAATCACGTTTCAATATAATGGCATTTCATATTGGATTACCTACATGTTTATCTGCTCTTCATTTGTTTTTTATTTTATATTATTCTACAGGTTAGCTTTTTTCTCTCTTCATTATTTTGGAGATTTATTTATGTCTTTTATTATTCTTTTGAAAATGCCATACAAACGTGTATTTATAAATACGCCCCAATATATATGCAGCCACATGTGGATCCACATTTGGGTGGGTATCTAGTTTTTCACTCCAGTAAACACAAATGCACAGCAAATTTGTGGACCTGTGAACAAGGCATATGGCTATACAAAGATAATGAGCCAGAGATTATTAACAATTTTAGTCATTTTAGGAAGTTTGTACATCATCAAATGAAAGGGTTGGGGTTTTTTTGTTATTACTTTATTTAAACTGTTGCTGTGATTACATTTCCCAATGGAATTGTTGTAACATTCAGATCAACATTAGGATTTTTCTAGTTTCATTCATCATAAAAGTGAGTGAAAATAATATTTCTGTTTAAGTTAATTTTATTCAATACCCTTCAGGTTAAAAATAATTCTGGAGATAAAATTAAAATCATGGTATGGGTATATATGACATGCATAATTGGAAATCTTGATATGAAGAACTTATTTTATGATTGGAAAAGCTTATAATTTTATGAAATATTTAATAACTTTTAATAAATGCATAAAAATTCAATATAAGGCAAAACAGTTCCCATTGTTTAAATAATAGACATAAAGATAAATAAAGTTAAGAGAAGAGAAAAATGATCCCTCTAATTGGAAAAGTGGAAAAAGCATGCAAGATGAGAACCAGGAGTTTGGACCCTGTTATTTTATTCATGGACAAGCTAAATGTCCATAGACTGATCAGTTAAGGGAGTAAAGGAGCTTTTCACACTTTAAAAATGTATAGAAGGATTAAAATGTCTGTGAGTTGAAATCTCTTGCTAACTATTTTAAGTCTAAAATTGCTTATCTATAAAATAAATCTAATGCCTTACAGCAACATTATATCTGAGAGCAGAAACCCAAGTGAATGTTACTAAAGCCAAGGAATTTAGTCCATAAATATTATAGGCAGCTAAATTAGGTAGAAATTAATAGGCAGTGAGCCAAGCCCTCAAGGGAGCCAGTGCAGAAGATCAGAATACATCAGAACAGTGGAGGGAAGCACATCTGAAGAAGGCAGGCCTCAAGATTAAAGTCACAATGTCCCAGGGATGAATGGAAATTATTATCACTTGGTCTGTTAAGTCCAGATATGCATCAGATACCCAGACAGGTGACCAGACACCTGGATCCATCCCTTTTCAAAAATGCTCCTGTTTTAGAAGTCATGGATAAGCCAAGGTTAATATTGTTAGCCATATACGTTTGCTACGCTCTCTGCTTTCCCATTGGACCAATACAGTATCTAAGTGACTATACTTGTAATCTTACTTGTTGATTGTAGTTAGACCCATGTCGTCCCCACACTGTAACATTGCTGTATAAATTACCCCTGACAGAAGCCCTCCATGGCAAACCACTAGGGACTCCTGTCTGACAGGAACTATCCCTACTTCCCAGAAAACCTTCCTTATCCTTAACATCTTTTGTCCTTTTGAATTTATTCTTTGAGTTCAGACAATGCCAACTCAGCACATCTGACATCTAGCAGGTTGGGAATCATGTTTCTCCTATATTGATGAGGCCTCAAAATGGGTAGTGAGAACAATGTTAGGGTGAACATGTAAGAAAGGCTTTAGCAAAGCATTGTAGCAGGAGAAGACAGTGGTATCAGAAAACCCAGTGGACAATTATAACTCATCTTTTAGCAAGAAAAGAAGCAAGGAGATTTATTTTAGGAAGAAATGCTCTCATACCTAAGTCTCATTATTCCCCACCCTCTTATCCACTGATTTTCACTAGTCTGCTAGTTTTCTAATGCCTTTAGAGAATTTTAAAATATTTGTCAGTTTTCTAATTCAGGAGACTTGACCAGAATTGCCAGGTCTCTTCTGCTATTAACAAAATCAGAATTCCTTTCTAAGTGACTTTGTTGTAGGAAACATAGGATTAGAAAAGAAGCCAATAGAATTCTGACAACCTCTCTATTTAGGTGATACAGGGATTGAAGTACAAACAACATAAATGGCATGGTGAATCTCTTTGGTTTTGTCTCAGTGTAAGGGAAATGGAAATATATGTTCCCTGGAAATGCTGCTTAGCTTTTAATCATGTCAGTTCCTGAAATTTGAATGGAGTGAGCCCATATTGCTAACCTTCCATTATTTAGCACAAAGCAATCTATTCTTCAGAGAAGTAATAATGTCTTTATTTAGGATACAATGCAAGTGTCTGAGAAAAAACCAGGATATGACAAAACCAGGCATAAACAATAGCGACAGATCCAGTGCGAAGAATAGAAATGGGTCTGTAGGGACTATAGATATTGGCACAAAAGAAGAAAATAAAATATGCTTACTATATTTAGAAATTTTTTTGAAGGAGCAAAAATTTTGGCAGAGAGTTAAAAACATCAAAACAAAGACAAACTGAATTTTTCTACTTGAAAAATAGGATATCCTTTCGACACTGTGAAATAGGAAGAAATTATTTCAAAGGAAAGGGAACCAGCAATGGGGGAAGGGAAAAGGAAAGATGGAAGGAAAATTATAATTATTGAGAAAAGAAGAATAAAATGGAAGCAAAGTTTTGCAAATAAGGTCGGGAATAGGGTTGAAGGGAGGGGAACAGGATAAAAAATGAATCAATATATATCATGAACTGGCACAAATTCTCAATGATAAATGTGATCATTTTGTATATCTAAATGGAACCAATAAACTTAATAATAAAAATAACAAAAAATGATACCCTTTTGGAATACATCATATAGATTCAACAGCCAATCAAAACATATATAGAAAGAAGTAGTGCACTTGTTGGTCAAAAATATCCATAATGCAACATAAAGACAAAAGAAAATTGGAGAGAGAATGACAGATGAAAATGTTCATTGCAAGGACTGAATACATGACTGAAGTAACAGAAGAAAGCAAACGTGCAGTGAACATATATAGATGGGTGTCTCCATAACAACTTTCAACAAAACACTTGTTCTCCAGCTGCTGGCAGTGTCATCAGCAGATCTTCTTCAGCTGTCCGTAGTATTAAAAGTAACCTTGACCTGAGAGAGTTGCCTTTTTTAAGTTCACAACCCATCTTGGGTATCTGAGTCAGTCGAAGCTGCTGTAGTAAAATACCACACCCTGAACGACTTTGTCCAATAAACATTTGGTTTTCATAGTCCTGGAGGCCAGGAGATCCCAGATCAAAGTGTCAGCACATTACAGGTATGATGAGGATCCTCTTTCTGGTTTGCAGGCAGCTACCTTCTTGCTGTATCCTCAGAGGATAGAGAAGGCACTGGTCTCTACTATCCCCACAGCTGGCTGTTTTAACTCAGACTGGGAAAAGGCAGGAGACATGATGATTCTTTATCTCCTTGGGATCAGTTGAAGTTTTCTTTGGGACTTCTTCACAGTTCACCTTCGCCCTCTATTGGATATTCTTGCATTTCTCGTTTTACTTCCACAGATGTTGATCCTAAGATTCTAAGTTAGTATTCTGTACACCAAACTCCAGCTCAGGGTCTCATTACTGGAGAACCAAATTTAGGACAGGAACAAAAACCAAAAAGATGAAATGTATTGATGAACTTAAGGCTTATAATTAGTGAAAAAAGCATACCTCACACACCAGAAATTCTACATAGATCAACTGAATAAAATGAAATTAATATAAGATATATCATAGTAAAACTAATTATAACTAAGGACAAATAGAAGCCAGAAAAAAAGATAAGCTGTTTAAAGACACAGTAGTGATACATGTAACTCTTCCATGGACTTTGGAACTAAGAAAGTGCAATGATGAGTTTCAATGGTAAAATATAATAAAGACAGTTTTGTTATGGGGCAGAAATAAACAGTTGAAAGAACACTGAGACAGAAAATTCAACCTTAATGCATTTAACAAATCTAAATGAATATTACAGTTGCAGAAGAAAAATGTAGTAATAGTTATAAAAGCAGCTATAATAATACCAATAAAATATGTCAAATTCATAAACAGACTAACTACATAAATTGGTGTGTGAGGGATAGCTACTTTTTCTGGGAAGAGCTGCAAATTCTAATTAATTTTGGACTTTGCAATGCTGGATACTTGAAGGACTTTTTCTCATGCTGCAGTTAAATTAGTGTTATTATAGTAGAGGGGGTGGAGAGTAAAAAATAAAAATAATTCAAAGCAAAGAGGTGAAAATCTTAGCACAGATGGTGCAAATGGAATAAGCAATTGCAAAAAAAAGAAAGAAAAAGAAAAACTATATGAGGAAATGCATAGGTGTATTACTTCAAATCAACTATTTTACTCATCTATATTAAAAACACACTTTGTATGGTATCTTTTGAAAGTGAAAAAGTACCATAATGGTGTGTATTATAGAAAATATGGAGAGAGAAGTCAAGATGGCCAACCAGTGAGCAACAAAATACAAAGCCTCCCAGAAGAAACAACTCATATGCCAGAATAAAACACTTTGGAGTGACCCAGATAGAGGGAAATGGATCCTCTTGACACAGGAAAAAAACTAAAAAATAAAAAAGCTCATCAAATATGTTGGGACTACAACTGGAACAGCTAAAAATTACAGGACACAGCGTTTTTGCAGAGACCTGCCAAGTTTGCACTGGCCTGAATTTGCGCCAGCTTGAATCCTCGCCCGCCAGCAGAGCCACCCAAACTCGTTCCTGCTGCCACTCACAGAAATGCTCAGCAGTGCTGAAGTTGGGAGTTGGTGAGCACAACAGAGTGGAGCTGGCAAAGGGACTTTCATTAATCCATGGTCAGTGCTGGGAATGAGACCCCCCCACAGGAAGGGTGCGACCAAATGGGCAACATGCTGGAATTGGGCAGGAGGAGCCTGAACTGGGAGCAACAGTGACTTCAGTTGGTTGCTCCCTCCCCAGAGCAGATTCATGGGATTTGCTTGGACTGGGCCATGCCCCTGGCTGGGACCCAATGAGCCATCGCAAATCAATTCCCTGTGCCTAGCACACACTAACCTGGTGAAGGCCCCTGAAGTGTGGCTGGCCCGGTGGGGAGAGGCAGGCATATGCAACTTCTGCTTACACCTCAGTGACAAGAGCAGTCAGGAGAGGGCAGAGGTCCCTTGCCAGTGTGCTTTGGAGGAAACGTGGTCAATAGGGAAGGGGGCTGGGACCTGCACTGCAACCTGTGTGGAGGAAGCCAGGGCCATGACAGGAGAGAGAGGCAAGAGGAGGCTCCCAGCCCAGAACCCTGAGAGTGCTGATCCAGGAGAGGGAAAAACAAGGTAGACTGAGGGCCACAAACACGCAGCATCAGACATGACTTCAATGCACATTAAGAGATATCTTCGGGACCTTGTAGATGAGCTCAAAAGTGAAATATTAAATCAGGTAAAGCAAGATGTGAGTGGAGTAATAAAAGAAATGCTCTCAGGAAGCATCTTTCAGGAAGACACAGATGGATGAAGGGAGGAACACAAAAAAAGGAGAGAAACATTCAATAAAGAATATAAAGAAAATATACAATACATGAAGCAGATTCAAAGAAACTACCAGGAAATTAAAAACTCCATTGAAAGCTGGCAAAATGCCTTAAAAGAATCTAAGGATAGACTATCAAAACTTGAAGACTAGTTTGCAATGTGTGATCATGAAAGGAAAGATCTCTTAAAAATAACAAGGAAACAGTAACAATAAAAAAGGCTAGAAGATGACAAGAGAATCTACAATTTAAGAATAAGAAATGTGAACGAAGAAGCAGGAATACATACAGGTGAATTACAAAGGCTATTCACTGAAATAATTAAGGAAAACTTCCCAAGCATGGGAAAAGAAAATGACATTCGGTTGTGTGAGGCATACAGAATTCCAGCCACCTATAACCAAAGCAGATCTACATCCAGACATATAATAATCAAGATACCAGAAATTCAATATAAAAACAGAATATTCAAAGCCCTTCAGAGAAAAGAAACAGATTACCTATAAAGGTAAGCCCATCAGGATCACAGCTGACTTCTCAACATAGACCATCAGATCAAGAAGAGCTTAGAGCGAAGTATTCCAAGCCATGAAAGAAAATAACCTCCAGGCCAGATTGACGTATCCTGCAAAACTGTCACTAGAACTTAATGGAGAAACAAGATGCTTCCATGACAAAGAGGAACTGGGCGAGTTTGTGACCACCAATCCAACCCTACAGAGAATACTGAAGGACATTCTAGAGAGAGAAAAAAAAATACCAGAATTTTAGGAACAGTGGCAGAAAGGCCTCAATTAGTAGGGCAGGCAGTAGAATGAAGGAGAAAAGTAGACAAACAAAGGCAGAAAAATAGCATAGCAGAAATGAGGCAGAGAAGGATAACTAGAATCTCTAACATAGATGGCCTTGGTACAGTATATTGTTAATAGAGCACCAGGATTTAAAACCCACATTACTCACACTACTCTGCTTAGATGTATTATATCCTATTCCAGTCATTCTACCTGTACTAGATTTGAGGGCATAGACAGTAACCCCCAAAATAACAAGATATAGTATGGTAATCATCCTTAATTTCCTATTAACTTATCTAAAGCTCTGTAAAACCTACACTGTTTTGTCATGACTGATCATAATCAAATCTGGTTTGTTGGATCCCTGTTTTGTATTGATAGATTTTATTCAAAGCTGTTATGATTGATAGTATCAAGTCTGAGAGTATAGGCAACTGCACTTAAGATGACAAGATTCACTAGAATATTCACTCTGGTTTGATTATTACCTGCCTTTGAAGTTTTATACTGTCTACAATGTCTTATTTTTATTAATATTATTATGTACTGCTATAGTAAATTATACTGTTATATTCAATTATGCTTGATGATATAGACAATTCTATTGAAGATAATAAGAAACAACACAGTAATCATTATAGATCACCTTGTACTGTGGTTTTGCGTGACTTTTGGTTTCATGTTTTTATAGGAATTTGTTTTGTTTTGTCTTGCTATGTTTTGTTTTTCCCTCTAATACAGAAAGGATAGAAATACATATAGAGACTCATGCATGTGTAGCTGTTTACACTCTCACTGCTTGAATATCTACTTTGTTTGCTTTAATTTTGTAACTTGAACAACTATTTCTAAGAGAGCAACATGTAATTTATCAACTAGTGATTTCTTATTGTTTATCTTTTTTTTTGAAATTCTGTATTATCTCTACCCTTTTCATGCTTCTGTTTCTCTTTAAATAAAAAAAATTTTAAAAAAGCAAAAGGAGGAACAGAAAGTGCTCTAAAGGATATAACTGCATTTATGTTTAAGTGTGTAGGATTGATAAACATGTTGCTAAGTTATTATTGGATCATTGAACTTCTTTGCAGCCTCACTGTTTGAATGTCCACTCTATATGCTTTAATTTTGTAACTTGAACAGTTATGTCTAAGAAGACAATATGTAATTTATCAACTAGTGATTTCTTACTATTTTTTTTCCAAAATTCTATATTGTTTCTACCCCTTTCTCTGTTTTGCTTTTTTCCTCTTTAAATAAAATTTTTAAAAAAGAAAAAAGAAAATATGTCTGTAAAAATATATGTACATAAACATAAATATGAAATGCAAATATAAATAATCATTCATCCAATAAAAAGTTTAAATAAAAATTTTACCATACCAATTTTAGGACAAATATCCAAAAATAAGAAAACAGGAAGATTCAAAGTAAAAGATTAGAAAAAACTATATCATACATGCAAGTAATTTAAAAAGACATAGTTATCCTTAGTCAAGCAAAATAGATGCATGTGCAAAAAGGATTTTAAAAGTTGGTAAAATAATCATTTAATTTGTGTCTGTGTGTGTTTCAGTCATGATGTTGCTGAGCTAAATCCTTAGCTAATCATTTAATTGTTATAAAATAGTAAATTGGCCACTACTCTATACTAAGCAGAAGTTTGTATGTACCTAATAGCACAAGTAAATGAAGAGTGATTAATAAAATTAAATGAAGTATACAGATACATAGTTTTTCATGTATTTTTCTTTGTAACTCACAGAATAAGAAGACTTCTTAATATCAGTAAGGATTCAGAAGAATTGCATTATGTGATGAGAAAAGTTGAGTAAATGAAAATAAGTGAAACACTGTACCAAACTTTTACAAATATATATGTTATATTTGCCTAGACTGACAGTGCTTGGGGCATAAAGAAAGTAATAACAAATATCAAAGGCTTAAAATCATTTAATATTTATTCTGATATGCAAATGAAGTAGAAATAAAACTTATAAGGTGTCTTAATTACTTTTATTCTTGTTGCTGAGACCAAATAACTAACACCCAAAATGAAAGAAGGAAAAGTTTAGTTTACAGTGTGTGGCAGTTTCAAGTCACAATCTGTTGGATCTAAGGCAGGGCAGTTCATGGCAGAGGGCAACAGTTCACAGTGGCTGAAGATGGCAAAAGTAACAAGAGCAAAAAGGGAAGAGCACAGAGTGAAGACTTTTTCTGTCCTTTATATTATGTGTAGGCTACCACCCTAGGGTGGGTGTAGCACTCATACCCATAATGCCAGCACTAGACAATGGGCAATTACAAGCTCTAGAAGCCTGCCCCCATGACTATACGAGGTTTACAGGAACATCCAGATACAAAGCATAACATAATATAAATGGAAAATTTCCACAAACTTTGGAAATTAATCAGATTAGTTTTATATGATTCATGAGTTAAAGTAGGATAAACCATAATGAAGATTAAAAATGTTTTAATTGAATTGTAAAAAGATTTTACATCAAAATTTGTAGATTATAGTTAAAGTATGCTTTAAGAAAGAATGATAGGCTAACATGATAAAAAAAGAAGAAAGTCTGATAATGAATGACTTAAATATGAATATCAGGAACTACAACTGAAGAGCAAATTAAATTCATGGTGAATAAAAAGAGATACTATACTAAAGACAAAAGCATATATTAGTAAAATGAAAGATAAAGAAACATTAAAGAATACTATTAAATTAAAATACAGTCTAGTGAATAAATGATTAAATTTTTGGTAGAACTGAACAAAATGTAAAGAGAAAAGATACACAAAAGTAGCAACAAGAATCAAAAGGAAAATATCACTGTAGATCTAATGGACTATAAATAATAAAGCAATTTTGTGATGATAAAATAAGAAATATAAATAAATTATATTGATTCTTCAAATCATTCCTAAAACTGACAGAGAAAAAAAGTGGAAAATCCAATTACTCTCATAATTATTTTATAAAAAGTGTCAGATATATATGAACCATGATACAGAGAAAACACTAGGCCAAGACAAGTTATCAATGAATATCATGAAATATTTAAGGAAGAAATTGAGCAAAGTTAACATAAAAATCTCCCAGAAAATAATAGGGAAATTGGCACTAGCCCTTCAATTCTTTTTGAACTCTGTCTTATCAATTGAAAGGAATAAGAAAAGAAACAATAATTACAAGCAAATCTCATGAAACAAGTACCAAAAAAAAAAAATCTTAAAACAAGTATTAAGAAACCTTGTTTACTAGTTTGTGGGTAGGATAGCATATCATGGAAATTTCGGGTTGTTTAAAAGAACATACAATTTTGTTAATATTATCAGAAAAAAATTCATGGTTTACTAAATTCACAGTTTAGTATACTACCTGTATAGTAAAAAGAAATATGTGTTCAATTTTATTATTTGTTCCAGGAGAAGAAAAAATAAATTTAATAGAATAAACTTACAAGGGAAAAAAAAATCTGCTTTTAGTTGGAAATGAGCTGAAGATGTTTGGCCTTGCCAGTTATTTATAATATTTGACTTTTTGCCATTGAAGGAATATAATATAAAGAAATTATTTCTTAAGGGTTTTCATTCAAGAGAGTCATTATTTTCAGAGAATATTATTATGTTTATAAAAATCTAATTGTAAAGTAATTTAATATAGTGACTCTAAGAGTTACTTCATATCAGTCAATATATAAAAGTTATCTACATCCTATATGCCATGAAGAAACATCAAATAAATAATATGTACTAAAATTGCCTTGTGAAAATCAAATGTACATGGATAAGTCTAATAGTAATGGGGCATTTTGTAGGAAACCATGAATCATTGCTACAAGAAATGCTTAAAAAATTAAATAAATGGAGTATCCTTGTATATTAAACTAGGATATAATATCTTAAAGATATTGATCACTATATATGATATATTGTCATAATGATATAGTCCCGATAAGGATCTCTATTGATTTTCTATGCAGGGATAAGTATAACTGGAAAATATAATTCCAAAGCATATATACAATGGAAAATTTAAAATGAGAAAAGAAGGGAAACATGGAAATAAGCTTTGATCTAAATACAAAAGCAAAGCTATAAGTACTCTGTAAGATGATATCTTTTCCTGACAAATCATGGAATCAATTCTCAAAGTAAAATCCAGAATGCTCTTACTAACAAAGAACAGAAACAAATGACTTTGAAAGTAGGAACTTTCTTTATAAGAATCTTCTGTAAGAATGAAAAAAAAAAATGAGACAAGATGTAGAAAATCTATCTACAACACAGATACCTGGGACATATAAATCACTTCTAGCTACTTTTCCATTAAAAAGGAAATAGAGATTAGAAACATTGTGCCCTTTAATCATGATATATCAACTTGAGTAGATGAAGAAACACCAGCAGATTGACGGAGCACAGTTTTGGCTGTGTCTTTGGGTGACTGACGGGGGCCAGCAAATTCCAGATGTCGGTGGAAACGGCCAATGGGCTTGTAGCCAGGTTGGGACAAAAAGAGAAAGAAGAAGGAAGGGTTCCTGTTTGGAGACAGTTCCTGTCCTCCTGAGTGGCTCTGTCCTTTGCTGCCATGGCCTTCAGACCCTAGGCTCTGTGTCTCTTTTGTCTTCAGGTGCAGAAAGCACTAACTACTTTCCAGTGAAATCTCAGGCCTTTCACTTTGAACTGGTGTCACACCTTTCATCCCTCTTGTTCTGTAGCTTCCGTTTTCTGTTCTGAGGAGCTCTGGGCCCTCCAGGTCTCAGAATAGGACTGCCATTGTAGATTCTGCAACCTATGATCATTCAAACAGCTATCGGAGGGTAGGGGAATGGGAAAAATGAATTGTTACATCACGTACAGGTACAAATTCTATATGATGAATATGATTGTTATGGGTATCTAAAATGTATCAATAAAAATCATTTTCTCTGAAAAAACAAAACAAAACACCAAGCAATTGAGGAATTTCCCATCTTTTATCCTGTAAGCCTACCTAATGTATTCCCTTGCATAAATACACACGAATTTTCTGTTGACTTTGTTCTTCTAGACAGACCCAACTCATATAGACACAATAAATTCTTTACAAAAGAGGTTGTCCAAATGACCAACAAAAACATGCAAAACACACTTGAAACTTTGAAAGTTAAAATTCAATGAAGTATGTCTACATTACTCACCAGAATAAAATTTTAAAATTCTGAGGAATTCCACGTGTGTGTTAGGCTAAATAGCATCAAAAGCCCACATATAACACCCATATGTAAGACAAGTTTCATACTATCTGTTGTAGTTTAAATTATCTTCAGCAAATGAACCAAAATCAATGTACCTAATATATAAACAAAAATCCATACGCATATATGCTAAAAAAGATGTGTAAAGGATATCTCATAGAAGTTGTTTTAGTTACTTTTCTCTTGTTGCTGAAATAAAACACCAGACACCAAAATTTAAAGGAGGAAATAAATGCTTATTTAGCTGAGAGTTCATAGAGGTTTTAATCCATTATCACCTGGTTTCAAGGCAGGGTGGCTTGGCAGAGGGGCATCACAGGTGAGGACAATTCATAGTGCTTACGAGGTAGCAAAAGCAACTAGGGCTATTAGCAACATCTCTTTACCCCTTTTATTTTATACAGGCTACTTAGGGTGGGTAGCAGTCACACCCTTACTTCTACCTAGTATCTTGATTCTACCATTACACCAAGAATCAATTCCAGCGTCACTCTTTAGATCCAACCACCTC
This sequence comes from Hydrochoerus hydrochaeris, assembly GCA_004027455.1. Taxonomy (NCBI): domain Eukaryota; kingdom Metazoa; phylum Chordata; class Mammalia; order Rodentia; family Hydrochaeridae; genus Hydrochoerus; species Hydrochoerus hydrochaeris. The sequence goes on along the minus strand of PVLA01006669.1, from coordinate 60,253 downwards.
TGAAAAACCCCACCTGTAACCACATGAGCATTTGAGGGGGATCTAAAGACAAGCCACAACAGAAGTCATATACAAAATATTTTGGTTATATAAAATGGAATAATATTTGGCAGTGAAATGAATAAACAAATGTCCTAAGAGACAACGTCATCGTTGAGTATTAAAAAGGCAGTGTTGAAAAATACTATCTGTGATTGCATACACTTGATGTTCCAAGAAATACAGTTACTGTATTTAGATATGTGCTTAAATGGTGTTGGGGAAAAAACTCAACTTACTTCATAAAGAAAATCCAAGAAGTACCGCCATAAAAGTCAGGATAATGGTTACCTTTGGGTGGGAAGGAAGATGGGAGAGCTGACAAGATAAAAAGTGGAACCTGAGGGTGCTGTTTCCTACTGTTTCTGTTGCTACGAATGATGAACACATGGAATTCATTATGTGAGAGGGAATTGCAACAACAAAACAAAATAAAACATGCACAAACTTTGCTTCTTGGCAAATTGCTCTTTAGGTTGTGTGGACTATAGGGCGTCATAAAGCTGCAAATGGAGTGAGAACTTCAGGTAGGAGTCCCTGGATCTATGATGTAGTTTTAAGAACACACATTGATATGCATGCAGATATATGTGCAAGGCTGAAGGGGGAGTCTAAATGTTCCTCTCATTTACAACTTGTTAACGACCTGCTGAGCAGCAGCTTTGGGCAATCTTGCACTTTTACTAAGTCAGTCATTAAGAGCGAAACTGTAAATGACCAGCAGGAAGTAAATTGCCCTTAGTTAAAAATGAAAATGTGTTAACTTCATTTGACTAATAAAATTACTTTTGGCATTATGCCACAAAATAGGAAGCAGCTACAATTCCTACTGGGAGCTTGAAATAGGTGAAATGATATTTTGTATTTTGATGCTTTGCATATGAAATATCTAAATTTTATCTAAAGTAATTTTATTTCAAAGGACTAGAAAGTCCTTCATCACTGACAGTATTTTCAAAAGAATAGGAGCTGTATTAAAGCAGTACTAATATTTTGAACTCTGTTGGTTAAGCAGAATTTAAAGTAACAGAAACAAATTTTATTCAGAAAAAAAAATGCCTGGATTTATTGGCATTTATTTTTAAGGCAAAGCATTAGCATTAAATCCTTTGGTTTCAGGTGTACATATTGCAATTATATGTACCACAAAAAATGTACACATGCTAATGATCTTCTTCACTGCTCTGCTTACCTCTCTGCCTTTGGGGCCTGTTTCTTTGCTTTGGAAAGTCATACCCTTCCCTTTCATTCTGCAGCTTTCCTGCCTGTTCTTGGGAAGTCTAATTCTAATGCCTTCAATTACAGCAAAGATTTCCCATTTTTGCCTCTGGATTCCTTTACTTATATGCCAACTATATACCACATATAATTTAAAAATGCAACGTGTGCTTAAGCAAAAAAAGATTTATTCCAGTAAAAGATAGATCCCTTTCCCTCTCACAGGGAATATTTACTTTAAAAATTATTTCACTAAAAAATACTCCCCTGCCCCTTGCTTCAAATACATTTATCCCATCATTCTTGCCACTTTCTGAAGCAGTTCTCAAAGTCTTTTTTCATGAGTTTCTGTCCTTATATGTGCATGGCACACAAGCCTGAGATCTTAGAAGTTTGGTGAGATATTTCTTGAATATAACTAAGTTTAATTAAGGTTAAAAAAGGTGATCAAGGTGCATTAGAGATTTCATTGTTTACCCTCACAAGATAAACTAATTTCAACTCATGTAGGAACACACCTCTATTTAATAACAGAATTCGCTACACCAATTTACAGTGGTTGACATTTAGCAAATGAGAAAATGGACAATGTTAAGTATAAAGTTTTAAGCAATCATGCTATCAAAGATACATGATCAACACCTGCCCAGTGGGGACGAGGTCCTGAGTTCAATTCTCAGGACCTCTTTGTTTGTTTGTTCGAAACAAACAAACAAACAAACAAATAAAACAGATACAATATCAGACTCATGCAACAGGTGAGGAAAGGAGATAGAATCTAGTATCCACTGGTAGGAACCAATTCTGTTGCTAATAGTATATGTAGTGTCAATCCAGTCAATACTGTAACAACTTGCGATAAGTTCCTGAGAAATTCACACTGAAAACTTACACAATGACTTTTGCCCAGGCATCAGGATTTCTAAATGGCATTTCCTTGGATAACATTAATATCAACAGGCTTGTTTAAAGGCAGATAAATGCCATTTTAAACCCATGAAGGTGAGATAAAATGCGCTAGCACAATTTATGTACAGTTAGTTCCAGATAGTTCACAAACACGAATGAAATGACAATTATACTTTGTAGTGTCACATGCTGAGTTCAAAGTTTTGTCCTAATAGAAGCCTATGAATTAACTGATAGATAACATTGAGGTGATGGTGTTTGAGATTATATTTAGATGATTTATGAATTACTATTTGAATAAAGGTTCTTAAAGAACTTTGAATGAGGGATATATATGAAGTTATTATATTATGGTCTGCCTACCAAAGGCAACCTTATAGTGGCAAAGTGTATTAGCTGTTTATTTAACCTGCTATATATTTATGAAAAGGGTGTTCTTAGAAGATCAGCTAGCATAATTCTTGAGGTCAAATATTTCACTTGTTCATGTTTCTTTAGATAGGTTACTAAAAGATTTGTGATCTTATGGATGCTTTTCGTAGCAGTCCTCCTTTTCATTTCAATTCTCCTGACATTTATTCAAGTATGCCACAGTCATTTAATACCTAGATTCACTTGGCTTAACTTCGGCCGCTTCTCCGCAGTGATTATATTATCAAACTACTTTTTGAAGGGCTGGGTGTACACAGTGCACAATGGATAGCAAGGGTTCAGGACATGGTGAAAGAACTGGTGACTACATGAGGGAAAGTATAATCAATGTCACATGGAGCAGCCTACATAGAAATGCAGTGAAGAATTTGTGACACGAATTCCTCCTGTGCCCCAAGAAATCTAATATAAGTGGCAACAGCAATGCGTGGAATCCATATCAGTCCTACTTGCACTCTGTGTGTTGAGATGAAATAACTGAGTGCTTACTTTGCTGCAAGCGTGCCTGTTTCTCACCCAGCTCGATAGTCCAGGACTGGGCTCTGTACAGCCAAACTCTATAGCACAATGCAACAGTTTATAAACTGCTCTTTTAGTAGCTTTGTTTAGTTATGGTAATTCACAAATGAATTCAATAGAATTAAGGGGGATCCTACATTTTCAAAAATTATTTAAATAGAGATGACACTCACTAAACCAGGTCATCAGTCACTATTTACATTAAATGGAGCTACCATAGTACTAGTACGGGTAAAAGAATGGCACAATTAAGTGTGGTTCTCTAACAGTACAAGATTGGCTATTCTACTTGTTTTTTCTATTAATTACCAGAAAATACACTTTCACAAATTTATAAGTAATCAGAAAATGGCCCATGTATCGCCAGTCACATCTTCTCCTATCTCCCAGTGATAATATAAGCTAAGGTCGACTTCTTGATTATCAGAGAATTTCCTGAAATCCGACATCGCAAAAAATTTTTATTATACATCTTTGAATGGTCTTCTCTGGACACTGCAGAGTTTAAAAATCTCAAGAATTATTAGTTGAAATGGCACTTGGGAAATCTGTCCCAATTTCCCACTAAAGCAAAATGAAAGCACAGAACAAAATTTGAAAAGGCCACAGGTAAATACTGGCAAAATAAAACCCAGAGCAAGAAAATGAGGGGAACATTTTCATCAAGACAGTTGAAAAATATGTTTTGTGACAAAATTCTGTTAAGGACATAACTTGCTCACTTTATGAAACAGAGATAAGTAAAGCTAAATAAAGATAGGAAGACAAGAAGGACAATCTAATGACACCCTTATCACCATGGGAAGTTTGATTCTGAAGCCAGAGTTCACCATCAATTGCTATCTATATCTTTTGGATTTGTGTGTATTGAGCAGAATGTGACTTTTTCTTTGTTTCACTATTTGAAACACTAAGGTAATTTCTGTTCAGTCAGAGATTTCAAGATTGTTTCAAAAAAAATGCACAACATATGTGGAAAACATTGTGGATATAACAAGATTAGACGGTTAGGGCTTTGGGAGTTAGAGAAGCGTTTGCAGAGGCCTAATAAAAAGCTCTTCTGATGGCAGAGTGGAGGGCAAAGTGAAGGGTCTACTCAGAAAGAAAAAAGGAAAGATAAGATCATGCTAAAATTGAAAGGTTTGGATTTTTTTAAAAGCATTTTTGGCTAAATTTAAGTTACAGGAGTCACTCGTATTTCTTGCAAACAAGCTAGGAAGTTGTTAAATTACAAAGAAATAAAGCATAAAGATTTGCCCCATTCTGCATTCATTCTAAACCCTTGAAGACATTTGGTAGGTGGAATCAAATTTTGAACACATTTTGTTATTAATACATAGTTTATTTGGCCAAAATCAATGTGTTCTATGATAGTCATATATATTTTAAATATTGTGCATTACATATTGTTTGAAAAAGCTATAACCTCAGTCATATGTTTCTTTTTAATGGAAGTCATATGTTTCTTTTTAATGCCCACTTAACTTCATGAAAATTAAAAAGTATGAATTATATGACCACTATTATAATTATTATAATTTTTATGTATTTTGGACTATAACTTACATGTAAAAGTTTAACACACAGACTTATTATTGATGAAACACTTTAAGAAATGAATCTGCTTTTCATTTAATAACTTATCACTAATGATATATTTTTTTCTTCTTCCAACTATAGGGTATAATTGTTGAGAAAGAGATATAATTGACCAAAATTATGTAAATATTTTGATATACATCTTGATGTTGTGATGTATGTACACATTATAGAATGATTGATTTGCCTACCTCACATATTTATGTTTTGTGATGGATTATTTAAAATTTGATAGCATTTTTCAAGTACAAAATATACCATTAACTGTAGTCTCCTTGTTGAACAATAATCTCCAAACTAATTGAAATATTATTCATTATGACCAACTTCTCCCATTTCTCAGTTGGCTGCCAAGATTCAGACTTTGAAAACTATCTGTTTTGATCAGTTTAACTTTTTCCTATTCTAAGTACTCACAATTATCTTCCTGTGCCTGCATTATTTTATTTAGTGTAACGTTCTCCATTATTTTATTTAGTGTATCTGTTTTGATCAGTTTAACTTTTTCCTATTCTAAGTACTCACAATTATCTTCCTGTGCCTGCATTATTTTATTTAGTGTGACGTTGTGGCAAATGACAAATTTTCTTCTTTTCCAAAGTTGAGTGGCACTCTGTAGATTTCTTATTCATTTCTTAGTAGACACGTCTGTTGATTTCCTCTGTTGGCTGTTGTGAATAATGGTGCAGTAAACGTGGAACCACAGATTGCTCTCTGAAATACTGACTCGCTTCCTTTGGATAAATGCCTAGAAGTGGAATTCTGGAAAAGGTGGAGTTTTAATTTTTGAGAAACCTGTGTATTGCTTTTCATAGTGGCTATGCTAATTTATACACTTTCAATGGTGTATAAATGTCTGCTTTCATACACATCCATGGTAACACTTCTGCCACTCTGATGAGAGTCATTCTAAAAGACATGAGGTAATAACAGATTGTGCATTAATTAGAGATACTAACCAGCATAAGACAAGCACATATGCTGCTGAGCTAAATCCCTGGCTCAGCCTCTAGTCTTAAGTCCACTTTAGTTGATTTTTGTATATTGTATAAGATGAGCCCAATTTCATTCCTGCCTCTTGTCATCTTTATTGAATGTCTAGTAACCTTAACTGTATGCATTTATTTTGAGGTTCTCTGTCCTGTTCCATAGGTTTATATCTGTTTTTATGCTATTACTATGCTGTTCTGGTTACTACAGCTTTTCAGTATGTTTCAAAATCCAGTAATGTGATACTCAGTTATCTGTTCTTAATCATCCATATGTCAACTTTATAATGATAATTTTCTAATTTGTATATCAAATTTGTCTTCTGAATTCCAAATGCACATCTTCAATTGTCTCTTTAACATCTCAAAGACAAATCCAAAATGTATTCTTTGAGTTTTCCCTACTCAAACCTTCCACTGCCTGTGTATTTTCTTTTCAGGCTGAATTCTGCATATCAGTAAATAGCCTTACTTAGTTCTAATCAGATAATCAACAAACTTTTTTTTCTTTTTTTATTTATTTTTCTTTTCGGTAAACCATGCTAGCTTCAGAACACAGAAAGTATTGTCAAATTGAGTATTTTTGTTTTGTTTTTCATTTGCTTTTCTTTTTGGTAAACCATGCTAGCTTCAGAATACAGAAAAAAATGAAAGAGAATTTAATATGATTTTACCACTATATGAGTATGATTTAAGAAAACCACAAGTCCTATGAAGTATAACAGGGCTCACAAAAGTAACTGCATGGAAACATGGCCTGAATGGTCTGAGTAGCTTGAGGAAGGAAAGTTTCCAACTTATGGACAGGATAGCACATGGACAGGCCTACCCTGATTGAAGCTGTGCTTTTGATAGAAGATGAAGCCAACTCATTGGGAGGGTTATACTTTGTTCTAGATGTTGCCCCAAAGCCACATGTGCTCATTGGTGGGGCTTTGGGGAGGTGATTATATCATGGGGGTGGGATCAATCGGTCATTAATCTGTCAATTAGTGGGCTAATGAGTGTATAGTTAAATGTGATGTTGGGAGGGAAAGTCTGTGGGAAAAGGTGAGGTCCTGGGGGAGTGGCCGGGAAGATCTGTCTCCTTCCCTCCTTCCTTGTTCCTTCTCTGGTTCCTGCCCGCCCTCTCATGAGCCATTCCCATGCTACCCTGCTTTAGAGCCAACTGACTATAAACTGAAACCTCTACAAACTGTAAGCTTTTCCTCCTTTAAATTGTGGGTATTGTTTTTTTTTTTGTCTTAGTGAGGAGTAGGTAGTTAAGACAATCAGTCTTAGGAAGAAGTCTTGGAGAATGAAAAATACACTCACAATCTCTTTATACTCTCCAGGCTCCCCTATATCTCCCTTTGGCCAAACACAGTAGGAAGCCAGTTAGCAAAGGGCTCCCACAGATGTAGTTCATCCAAGGCAGGGTTTCAGGACACACGGTGGTGTGGAATAGCAGAGTGGAAAGAGTATTGAATGGACAGACGTAACACATACAGCATGTTTGCTCGCTGTCCTACTGTGTCTCACCAGCAAATCCCTCAGCCCTATCTGCACAACATAAGTGTCAAACTTTGTACAACTTTCTATCTCCGAGGTCATTACCTTACCCCAAAATTTGCCATCATTTCCCGCCTGGTATACTGACCTTGTCTCAAACACTTTTTTCATACATGTTTTCCTTGCAATAAATACTAGTGTTCTTCCTACACTAAGAATTGTATCAAGGAATCACCTTGTGGATACCATTTGTTATGCTTCTATTTATTTCACTATATTGCTTTTAAAAAATTACTTAGCGGCTTCTTCCCAAGAGATGTGAACTTCTTAAGATCAAGAGTTATGTTTTAGAAATATATCAGTGTCACAGTACTGTGTTTGAAATAGTCACAGGAATGATGGTTTGTTTATTGGACTTTGTTAGTTTCGCTTTTGAAAGTCAAGGTCAGAAATATAAATTACTCATACCTGTGTTGCTCTCCAAAGACACAGATGGAAGGGTCTGCATTTAGGGTTTTGGAAGTCAACATTTTTGTGTGAAAACATTCAGCTGAATCCTTAACTCATGATCATCACGTAGCCCCTGGTCACAAGGTGCAATGTGAACAGTGTCTTCTAGAATATCTTTCCTTTTAAAGACTGATGCTGCATTTTGGTGCACTGTCTTGTTTGTCTCATATCTCCCAAGTCACCCAAATCATTGCAGTTCTCCAGGTTCTGTTCCCTACTCAGTTTCAGGCCAGAGTATAAAAGACTCGATGGCTTTCAGTGGGATGATTTTGCAGTTAACTGTAAAACTTAGAACTAAGGAAACTGAGGTAAAAAGAATCTTATCTGAAGTCAGATAGATTGTAGAGTATCTATTTAATAAAAGGAAGTGTGATATAATTGTCTACACAAGTTAATGTTTTTATCTTTGTCACAGTTAGCTATATATTTATGCTCTATGCCTTTTTGCTTAAAGGAATTAATTCTCTGAGTTATTCACATGAAAATGGAACAAATCTGTAAAATAAGGAAAAATTAGAAAAATATAATTAGTTCTAAAAAGACAGTCAAATAACCAGATGTTGAGAAAGCATATTCTATTTACCTATTGTCAGATATCCAGGTATTTGTGACATACTGATGTTTGTCATTACGAGGCAAAATGTCTAATTACAACTTTTAATTTAAACCAGATGTTTTATTTTGTAAGTCTGGTAATAACCTGAAAAAGAACAAAAAATCTAATTGTTTTTCAGGCTGCTAATTGTTTATAAATATTCTACCTCAAGAATATCCTGAATACAAAAGCAGCAATTATGAATGCTACTTTCAATAAATTTTGCTATTGTCATGAAAGTTATTTTAAAAGTATGCATATTACATTCAAAATATCCTTAAACAGAATGTAGAGTGAAAACATAAAGTTTTAAAAATATACATATTACATTACATTTATATAAAGCAAAATTACACAGATTGTGCTTTATTCAGGAATGCATGTAAGAAATTTTAAATGTACTATGGGTGCATGACAAATTTGTGCTTATGAAAGCCTTCAGGTACCTAAGTAGGGATATGTATAATTGTCCCTATAAGGGAAAAGTTATAGGTTAGTTCCTGCGCTTTTTCTCAAAAAATACATTCAATAAAATGAATATGCTAAAACATTTATTGGAGTTTTCACACTATTGTCTAAAACATTTTTTTTAAAAGAATAAAATCAAATTTTGTTTTGGACTGAATTCCATAATGATTCATTCTCATTAATAATTTATTCTTCCTAGAACTCAGTCCCTGAAAAATCAATAATGTGGTCTTTGTTTCCAGAGATCTATTATTGACACCTCCTATAAAGGCATTCAAATAGCATGAAATTTTAAAAATACCTGTATTCTTGCACACAGAAAAATGTTTCAATTTTCATCCATGGATTGGCACAGATTATCATCTCTTTCACACAGCTGAATTACATTCCATGGTGCACATTTACCATGCTATGCTTAGTCAACATGGGCATTCAGGTTATTTCTACTTTATATCAATTGTTAGTAATTCTTGTAAAAATTGTATGTAGACATATGCTTTTGAGTCTCAGGTATATGATTAGGAATATAGTTCTGGGTAGGAGTGAGGAATTATAGACTGTATTCCAAGGTAGCTGTACCAGTTTTCTTATCTACCAGAAATATATGCAGTTTCCAATTCTCCTTAACTTGGTAACACTTGTTATTGCCCAATTTCTTAATTGAATCCATGGTGTTGGGTATTAGATAAAAATTTCTTTGCAGTTTTGTCCTACATTTTTCTAAGGACAAATGATACAGCTCTTTTTAAAAATTAATACCTGTGTGTACTGCATAATGGTTCCATTTATTACATGGATTGATGCATTCTTTTTCTTGTCACTACCCCCTCATCCCTTCCTGTTCCTTTCCTCTCTTGGTCCCTTTTCCATCTGCAAAAGCTCTATTTCCAATTTTTCTTTCCATTCTTTTTATTGTTCCCTTTACCTTCCCAGCCATCCCTCTCCCTTCTCTCTTGTTCCACTTCCCATTGGAAAAGGAATTCCCTACTTTCTATTATCTTTTAGCTCCTCTTAACTTATATTTTGGGTTTCTTAGTGCACATGTTGGGCTCTCAGTTTGCATGTTATGAATCTTCTGTTGAGAAACATCTATGCAAATCCATGCTCATTTTTCACTTCTTCTCTTTCTCCCTTCTGTTGCCACTTCTCTGGAACTAAAATCATGTGCACACTGGTATTATGGCTGGTATGCAAAGGGGATTTGAGGCTCTTTTTGTTACTGTTCATTACTTCATTTGTTTTTAATCTTTCAGATGTATAAAAGTAATTGATTTTCTTCAAGATTGCTGATCACTTTTAATTCTAGAGAAATTTTCATTTTAATTATTTTTTCAACCTCAGAATAATTTTCTTTTTTGCATTATAATTTCTGTATTTTCATTAATATTCTCCCTCATGAGATGGCCTTCTCAATTTTTCTCTCACCTTTTAAAATATATTTTTGTTTGTTTAAGGCATCGATCCTAGTTAAAAAGCTAATAAACTCTTTGGTCATTCCAATAGCTGGTATTCCTCCAGGCATTGTCAGTTGACAGCTTTGATTTTCTCTGTATGGACTATACTTTATTGTTCTTCATATGGCTCATAACTTTTGTTCAAAGCATGATACTTTAAATATTAATGTGCCAGCTCTGGAAATATAATTGATACCTCCCTGCCATCTCAGGTTTGCCATTGTTGCTAAATGTTGCTACTGCTCTTGTTCAACGGTGTAGTGACTTTCTTGGATTACATCTTTAAATTTATATTCTTTGTCATATCCTACCATCAAAGTCTCTGCTTCGTTAGCTTCGTGTTGCACTAATTATGGGACAGAGGTCTCCTGATATCGTCAACTTCTGACTCCCTGTCTTTGTTAAGGAGTTTAGAGCATGCTTTGAATGTTTTTTGGGGGGGCAAGACATTAAAGCTACAATAGGCACTTTGCAACTCTGTATTATCCTTCCCTCGCGGTGTGCATACAGCTTCAGAGTCAGGCACGGGTGAAACATGAAAACCTTCCTAAGTGTAACATATGTATTATTTTCATAAGGTCATTAGGGAATTTCAAAGCACCACATTTACATCTCTCTAATATTTTCTCCTAACTTTTGAGGTAATCCTTTATTTAGTTCAAAGTATTAATGCCATCACAGAGAGTTTTAATGTTAAAGAGTTGTTGCTGACTTTTTATTACTGGTACCTCACAGTGAAAACCATTCATGTGGAGTCAACCCCCAGTAAGGTCAGCTAAAGGAAGTCTTAAGAATTAAGTTTTCTGGGTTTCACATAGGTCAGATAGTGACAATTTTTTTTCCCCATTGGTGCAACTTCCAAACATATTGTGCTCTGCATGGTACTTTCTTAACTGCTGTTTTCAATGCCAATGTGACTGTCATTTTCAGTTCTAGTGCTGCTGGTTTTCAGGAATGCCAAGGAACTGCAGAGAGGTGGATTTGGAAAGTTAAAGATGCCACAGTGTTTATAGCTCTTACAGAAAGGTATTATTTTCTTTTCTTTTTCTTCTTTCATAAATACTCCTGACAAGTTTACAATGCTCTAGTGTATCGATAGCCAGTGTTGTGAAAAGGTTGTTTTGATAATTTGTATTGATTAAATGGAGGAGATTTTCTAAGATTGCTACTCCACTCTTCTGGGACTTGAGTCTCAACTCATTTTTTTTTCTTTTTAAATAAGTTTAATGTTTCACTGACTGAATCTGTTTCTTGACTATTTGTACATTCCCAAGAACGCATACAGTTTGATAATTGGAACATACATTTCCTGGACTTGAAAGAAGTCTCCCTTAATAAAGAAAATTATCAATGAACTATTTTATTCTTACATTGGATATGGGTAGGCAAAAGATACCAAATGAAGATCTTTTCAGGTGTGCAGTAAAATTACAAACCTAAAATTTAAGTAGAAATGTACATTCTTTTCTACAGTTGACAGTGCTTAAAATTCTGCATACAGGTAATACATCCAGCAAGTTTTGCAGAATATTCAAGCAAAAAAAGGACATTGAATAATATTTCACTTAGACTCTGTAAAGATTTTTGTGTAATAATAATGTTGATAACAATATCAGCACAACTAAAGTAGCTTATTAAAATACCAGGCAGCTAATCCCAGAATAATAAAATTTTTTATATTAAATCAGAAAGCATCATTATGCTTCTTTTAGAACTATGTCAAGTTTAGAATTCTAGAAGTCCTCATTTCTTAAGATTCAGACTTATGTACAATAATGAACATTCCCTTGCAAAACATGTTAGTTAAGGTATTTTCAAATATATAATATGTGCTCCATTATGTAGTCAATTTTCTTTAATGGTAATGCAAGAAGGATGCAGTTTGTCAGTAGAAGAGAAAAAACTAGAACTATCTTATGTGTGAGGAATAATATTGTTTTAATCGATAACCTTGTTGATGTGGTGGCATAATATAAACACATCGATGAAGTGCCTAATGACTTCAGTGTCCTAGGAACTACTCTGACAAAATGTTTATTTAGTTTACAAAGCTATTGCATTGAAAATGCCATAAAAGAGGAAAATATTCTAATTGCATTACCACATAGAATTGCTTATGCAAAGGTTAATTTATCCATTTGCTGATTCATGCCACATGGTGACGTCTTTCCTTATTCACCCCCAACTGGTCACATGATTAATTTCAAACCCTGTGTTAAACAGTTGATCTCTGCAGCTCTACTCTCTCACTGCTGGCCAATTTCTCCCATTCGTTTCCCAAAGTCCAAACAACTTTGGTACCCACAACTGTGGGTCCAAATAAATCATGCCTTTTCTTCTGAATCTTTTCATGTGCTCTTTCTGTTGGATCCAACTTCTCAATCTCTACCTCCAGTATTCAATGTAATGGTGTAATTTTGTGGATCGTTTCCTCACCTTAGGTGTGATATCAGAAGCAATTAAGAAACCACAAGCCCCATTTTTTTGGGAGACAGAGTCTTGGGTTTTGCTGTGTAATTTGGGCTGGCCTTGAACACACCTATGGACCAGGCTAATTTCAAACTAGCGCTGTTTCTGCCTCAGCCTCCCAAGAGTTCTGAGATTACAGGAGTGCACTACCATGCTGTTCCTGAATATGATAATAGAAAGTATTATTCTTTAGAGTGATTTGATATTTTATTAATGTTGGTCTTTAGGGTTGTAGCTGGGGCCTTGAACACGCTAAAGACAATGAGCTCTAGCCTTAGTTCCTGGAATAATTTGATACATTAGGTGAGGAATATCAGTGACAGGATGAAGTGAATGTTTTCAGGATTGAACTGCAGTATCCTGTCCTACAAAACATAGGTTTGCTTTATACTAACAAACAAGTAGTGGTCCATAAGGATGAAACTGACACATAGGAGAGTGATTTCCAAAACTGCAGAGAAGAGTAAGAAACACATCCCCTGTGTGTCAGGCGAGTGTAATCCACAAATTGTCAGATTCAGTGCAGTGAAACAGCAAGTCTTGGCCTGGAGGCAGAAGGCTTCTGAATTAAGTGAACATCATATGCGACCTGAATGGCAAACTACATCTTTTTGGTTTCTCATTTGCTTTCCCAGAACAATGGCTGTTATATTTTTTTTGCCTAGCTCTGAGGTTTCTTTTTAAAAAAGTATACGTGGTTGTTCAGGGAATGTCACTTCTGCAGCACAAATAGTTTTCTGGTTCCTGTCTCCTGTCTCCTTTTCTCTCAGTCTTTAATTTTACCCTCTCTCTTAGATCTTCCTGTGATGCACCATTTTAATGTTTGGACAATTTCCTTACTTTCCTTGTCTTCTGAATCTGTTGTTCACACTAAGTATTAAAACCCCAGCCTGGGTCAATTCGACTATTTCCTTTCTTCTTAGCTGGCAAGGTGCAGCCTTGTTGAAGAAGAACAACACACATTCACCCATAGGTGCTGCTCTGATTCGTGTCCTGCAGCCCCAGTGGGACTCCAAGACAATCCAGTTAGTCCCTCTTCATTTCCCAAATAAGGTCTTTATCCACAGTGGCATTTCCTAACTTTGTTCACTCCTTTCAAATACTCCTCTCCTTGTGGATTTTCTTCTCTTCGTCATCAGATAAAACAGTAACACCCAACCACAGGAAATCGCAAAGTTCTGAATTTCAAAATTAATCACACCCAATTCAATTATTTCACACTTTCAACTAAGATAGTGGAAAAGAATGCAACATTATAGTTTTATGATTTTTGTTTTTATAAAATAGTCATTACTGTTAGCAATAATTTTAGGTGCGTAGCCAAGTTGAACAGCAGTAGAAATTTCTCATATACCCTTATCTCATAGAAAGTACAGCCTGCCTCCTGTCATTGCCCCCTCCAGAGTGTCCATTTGTTACTGATGCATGTGTGTTGACATGCCACCCAACGTCAAATCATAGCTCACAGGAGTTTCACTGGCAATGCTGTGTATTCTGCTGATCTTCACAAATTTATAACAACAGTAGTCACAATTATAACATCATCTGGAATAGCATTACCTCCTAAGAATGCTCTGTGGTTTCCTTCTACTCCTTCTCCTTTACTCTTCTACTACAACCACTACAACCACTAAGCATTTCCGTTTCTCCGTCATAGCCTTCTTCCACTCAGTAAAGTGGAGTTTTGTGTTGTTCATGTGTTTTCACAACTTGATAGCTTATTTCTTTTTAAAGTGCCATCTTTATTTCACTGTTTTCTTCATTCTTTGGGAAGTAAATAGTCCTCTGTGTAAGTACCTTTGCATCTCATCAGTGTTGAAAACAGATAAACCAGCAAATCAAAAAATTCTCTGTAAAACATTTCCTCCAGAAATCATTCTCTTCCCTTCTTTAACAGCCCAGCTTCTTAAATTGGTTATAGTCACTCTCTATTTTCTTTTTCAGTGTTCTCTCACCCACACACTAGAATCTATTTTCCCCTCGTATATATCCAGAGTTTCTGTTCACAATGCAATAACCACGAAAAACTCTGTCTTCTATCAAAATAAAACCTTATTTTCCTTCTATTTTCTTCCTTTTCCTTAATTTGCTTTTGTTTTTTTTCTCTTTCTTCTACTGATCTTATCAAATAAAGCTCCAGAGAAGATTTTACTACACACATTTTCCTTTGATAATCTGTTTTACATTTATGACTTTTACTACAATACAAACTTAGATACATCTTACTTTTCATGGTACCAAATGAATCAAAACTTGTGAATGTAGGAGCTGTATCTTTGTTTTGCATGGTTCATGCAAAACATATGCAATTGTTTTGGCTCGCAAAAGAATATGCAGTGTGGGGATTACCCATGATAATTATGTACCCCCGCCTTTACCTAAATTTCCATTTGAACATGCAGTTTTCTACCATTTATTTCCACTGCCTTCTATTCCAATTATTCCAGACCACTTCTGAGTTGTTTAATGACAACCACCACTACAGGTCTAAATCTAAAAATTTCAACCTTGGTCCGCTGGCCATATCTTTGGATACTTGTTAATATTTGTTATTGTGAGACACTGAAGATACAATGGTGATACTGTTTTAGCAACATTATCCTTGTTATCTTATAGTTTGCAATCCAGAAGGAAGCCAAACTTAAGTAAATTATTACATAAGTAGTTAAAATTGCTTTTTCCTGTGACAGAGACGGTCACTATAAGAAAAGATGGAAGGAGCAGATTTCTCCAAACTGTGAAAGCTTCTTTGAAGTTGGGTAGAAAACAGAACAAGTGTAAAGAAGAATGGTAAGTCACAGATATAAAAGATCCAAGGAAGGAACATGGCATTCAGGGGAGCTGATGTTAGCTCATGATAGTTGGCAGTGCTCAAATCCAGTGGAAGATTAGCACAGCAAAAATCTGCAGAGATTTGTAAGAATAGCTATGACAGAATTTTCAATTCCTGTTTTCTTGTTTGTTGCCCAACTTAAACTTTTCATGTCATTCTCATTCTTCCCATTCCCTCTCAGCAGGCATTCCATTGCCAGACCTCATCATTTCTAGCTCCTAAATAACTGTCAAACATATTGATGTGTTTCTATCCCGTTTCTGCACTCACAGTTCTGACCATAGTTATCTCCGCCAGGTTACTGTTACTTTTTATTACCTGGCATATCACTACCTTATCTTTACTTTCTCCCATATCTTAAATTTCAAGCATATATTGATTGCTTTAATCAAATACTTGAAGAGAAGTTGTTCCATATATACATTCTTTTAATCCTCACTATTAATGTGGTTGCTAAGTACTACTTTACTTCCATTCCATGAATAAAGTTATTGAAGCACAGAAACTTCTTGTAGTTCATAGAATCATTTACTATGTTAAGGGCTATTTCCTGTGCTACTTCTTAGTCAAGAAAATCTTTCCTTGGCTGATCTTTCTCTTGTGTTCTTTGGCTTATAGATGTCTTTCCATTAAGGAGATTGTCTTATTTTTGAGACGTGACTGTTATAGCTTTGCTATATGCCCTGTACTATTCCATGCAATATTATAATAACCTACTGTGTTATCATTTTTTTCCCTCTGGATTGTAAACTTGTTTGGCATATATATGTGATTATGATTTCATAATTATTTTTAAGTGAATTAATTAACAAATTGAGATACTAAATTAAATAGTACTTTGGAAGTGAAAAATGGAGACATGATGATGGAGAGAGGGAAACATTAGAAATACCTTAGGAAATTTCTTCATGCAGGCAATATGGGTAAAGACTTGGGGTTGCTGTACCCAGGAATCAGCCAGTATTCGAGAGGTAACAACCAATATTTGCTTTATGGATTGCTGAAAAATTAGGAAATAAACCCATCATGATTCAAAAGATTTTCTAGAGGCCTTCAAGAATTAAGGCAGAAGCCAGAGAAAGGATGCCTTTTTTATTTAATAATGATTTGTCTATTATAAAGTGGTAGGGAGAAAATCAGTGCACACAATGGAGTTTTTGTGAGGTCTCGAGAGCACAGTGTAAGAATAAATGTCCTCACAGAAATGGTATAAACCTTGTGTTGTGAAGGTCTGAAAATAAAAGATTTGGTCAAGTTACATCAATCAGAAAGAAAATATCCTAGATCTTAAAATTTTGAAATAGGGACAATTTAGCATCCCTTGGTTAAAACAAATAAAACTAGTCTATAAATTTTCAATATTTTACATTACTAGAAAAATTGACTATGACTCACTTGACTAGCATATGGTTCTGTTCTGTCTTATTCAGGCTGATTATGAAAATGTTTTATGCAAAATGAAAAATAAATGTAAAAGTCATCATAAGTTATGGAGTTACTTTCTGCTGACTACTTAAATAGATTTGTGAAGCCAGTTTCAGAATTATGACTATTTAGAAAAACATCTTTTGCCTTGTTATCTAAATTGGTTTTATGTATATAAATATTAGCATTATGTTTTTAACTGATTTATTTTTATTAAAAACATTGGCTGGAGAAGAATGTAATGATTATATTAGAAAATTGACTGTTACAGTATGTTCAATAGTGACAGTAAGGAGAATAGTATTATTTATGTTGTTTAAAAACATGGTATTTATGTGTAGAAAATAAGGAATATTTTTATTATTTCATTGGGGTTAAACCAGTTATACTAAAGTGTAGAAATCTCAAAAATAGATTGTTGAAATGAGATAAATGCAGGTAGCTATGCAACTAATTTCCCGATCAAAATAGAGGCTTTGGTCACCCTTTTCCCATCAGTGTCCCTAGCCTGCCCGCCACAGACAGCCGCTATCTAGGTTACTAAGTAGTTTTGTGGATTAATTAGCAAATTCCTTTTAAAATATCTGATAGCTGAATAGAAACTATGCTCTTACCCTTTCTTAAAAGTTACCCAAACAAGTGATACCTAAATTTAACAAAACAGAAATGTTTGGCTTATGAAAAACAGCCAGTATTATATACTTTCTTTTCTTAACAGGTTAAAAATGCCTGCTAGTTAAATATGAAAACAAAGTTTGCTTTTGCAAATGCAGTATGAATAGTAATGAACTTAATCAGGGAATCCGGGCAGTACATGCATCTCGGATAGGAGTCTTGAGAGCGATAAAGCTCTCCAATAAGAAGCCCTTTCCACAAAAGAGAGATTTACATGTTGGGCAGAATAATAGATCTTGTAGCTGCATGTTGAATATGTAGGAATATCTCTTTCCTACATAGAATTTGACTCTATAACCAGAAATAATGCCTTGTGCATTTTTAAATGTACTAAGGACCATGCATGGAAGAGCATGGACAATATATGCACAACAAGACTCTGGTGTCTGAATGTCTACCTTAAATGCTCACTGGTCTGAGCTCCTTCTGATGCCTCTGAGAAGCCTTATCCCGGAATTTCACAGCGGAAGATTCAAAGAGATCAATTGTGTGTGCATTATATCGTTGGCATGGTCTAAATTAAGGATCACAGGCTGAAAGACAACTAAGGGGAAGCTTATAGTGTACAGGAATTAAACTGGTCAGAGAACACTGAGTTCAGGGGAGGCCATGCAGACAAAGCTGTCTATATCAACATCTATTCATTGTGATTATATTGAAATTGTTATCAAAGAGGCTGATTTACAGCCTGAAATTCCAATTTTAACTTACATACTGTATGAGAACTTTGTGTGAAATATAATTTCAAAGGTCGATAGCCAGTTCCTGTTTTCAGTGCTGAAGAAATGTCTCTGGGATTTAAATGTACTTACATGAAGTTATGTCAGAACTCTACAACTCTCATCGTGGGTTACTATCTGAATAATAAAATGTATCCACAATATTATTCTACTACTTTGGAAAAAATACCTCAAGATAGTGAGGTGACCCAGGATTTTGAAAAGAAGCAGATAGTAAGAAGCGAATCCAAGAGTGGAACCAAGTTCTCCTTGTACTTGAGTGTGGAGGGTGCCACGCTGCCCTCCCCCAGACCCAAGTGAGACGGTGCTTACTCACAAGCAGTGCAGACTGCACACAGGGGACTTCCCTCTTTGGGTTTCGGTTTGAGTAGTGAGTCTGATAGAGGCTCCGTGTCTTCGTGGATGCAAGCAGGTGGCGTGTTGGGCTAGCATTGTTCCTCGCCGGTGCCCACAGCCGAGCCCAGAGAGGCAGGCTGCCATACTGTGGGGGTAGAGATGAGATAAATGCCTTGTGACTCCAGAGAGAGTTCCTTCCCAGAACTGGCTACAAAGCAGGTGACTTGTTAGCCACAACCTGAATCTGGCTGTTCTGTTCCTTTTGCAAGGATGCTTTGTTCTTTCTTTTACAAGCTTTCCTGCCTAGCCATTTGTCTCGTACACCGGGTCACAATTCCCTCACCACTTTCCTCAGTGTAAATGTGATCAATAAACAACTAGGTTCTCTCTGTCTCGTGGTCTTTTGTTCCCTGTGAACAACTGGCCATCCAAGGTCCCTGTTGCATCACCATTTTGCCTCTTGCTATTTCTTTTCACCATGCACCGGCACACCATACAGGATACTGAGGTCCCACTGTAAGGGCACAGTTATATGATTAGTAAAGGCATAGTTATAGAATAGCAAACTTATCTGCAGGTTATAGCAAGTTCAAATCACATAGCAGCCTCTGCCTAAGCTCCTACTGCCTGTCACATAAACACCCTGCTGAATTCAGTCAGCCTTGACTGTCTGGGTCCCGCTGCTTTTCTTCTGATAACACACTCAACTAGTTTGACTTTTCTCAGCTTATGTTTCCCTTAATTAAGAAAATATACTGCTTCTCACTGGCTTCAAGGACTTTAGTTGGAGCCAGGTAACCCAAAGATACTTTTAACTCTGCATGCTCCAGTTGAATTCCCTCCTCTCATCGCCAGGATGTTCCTATGTTATGATAAACAATTCCTTTTAAGCAAATATATTTAGAATTAATTTACCTGATGATATGTGACTTAATTCAATCCATGTAACCAATCATGTAATGCCTTTCACTTCCTGCTTATAAACTATATTTAACCAGAACTTAAAGCTGGCTCTTTGCTAGAGATTTGCACTTGGTCCCAATAGCCCTTAGACTAATAAACAGTTGTATTTTAACTCCTCAGTGCAAAGAGTCTTCCATTCGGTTTGATATTGGTTTTTCTGCAGCATCACTATGAGGGTCTCCAATCATTGAGATCCATGCTTTTTCTATGAGAGCCCTCTGTATCACACTATTTAAGATTAGTGAAGAACACTTTTGGTTTGAAGATGGATAGTCAGCATGATATTCTACAAAAGCATCCATCAAGTAAGAAGGACTGAAAAATGCCAGGTAAACTGACCATTTTGAAATCGTTCATTACCAGAGCCTGGGGTGTCAATAAATAAGCGGAAATGGAGTGAGATGGCCATATTCCTTCACCTGCTCTCAGAGACTTTCCTTCGCTTATAAAGTGGACAAAAGTATTCTTATAATAATAATTATTTTACTGCGTATATCGGGTATGCTTGGCTTCTTGCTATTTTGACCAAGTAAGCACATTCAGGTTTCTAAGTAGGATTTGAAGACCAGGAAAACAAGATTATCTGTTAACCTAGGAAGTACATCTGAGATGCAATGAACAATGTACAATTCATTTTGTCTAACCAAGGAACATTACTAATGACTGCTTGGTTAAGAATTTTAGTGGGAAACTGATGTCTCAAATGAAGAGAATTTAAAGACAAGTAAGTTTGACAAAGTACATGGAGGATTGTGGAAAAATAAAAACAAACACAAACAAAAACATAAACTGAGAAATAATCAAAGAAAGAACCTTATACCCAAAGGTTATGACAGTTTAAAGTAATTATGATACCTAAAGTTGAATGGGTGTGGGAATTAAACCAGATCAGCAGCCCCGTGTGAGGTCCAAGTCTTGGAGAGGGGACTCAGTGAAGTGTTACAGTCATTTAGAAATTCAACAGCTGCTAAGAGGAGGCACCACAGCAAGGACCAAGTATGGGAAGAACATGCTTAATGTCTCTTTCTTTCCCTTTGAGGTCTTATGTGTGTCTCACTGGCTGGAGCCCGCAGCAAGCCTGATAGTGAGGGCCTGAGAACTGCAGGAGACACAGGAGGGCCTGGTAGAGAGGAGATTCCTCTTGCCTGACAGAACTTATCCCAGCACCTGGGGGCTGAGGCCAGAGGATCAGCATTTCAGCCTTCCCTGGGGCATTTAGTGATTTAGAGAGATCCTGTCCTGAAATTCTAACAACAACAAAAAAAGTATAAATCATGGCTGAGGCTATAGCTCAATGCAAAGACCTGGAATTCAATTCCCAGTACCAAAACAAAACAAAAAAACAACAACAAAGAAAACCAGAATATTACTGGCAAAACTGGTACAACCATGAATTTCCCTATCTCGCTTTCTGAATCTATTAGATTTTAGGTAAAAATAATATGAAATATTTGGAATTATGTTTGATGCACTAAAGTAGATATAACTACACTCAAATATCAAATGCCCTCCTTTCAGTCAGCTCCCCTTGCCTGCTCTGGAATGATTGGACATATTTTCTTACAATCAAGGACAGAATGAGGAATAGGCTTACAAGCATGATGAGGAATGTATTAGCAGTGCGAGTAACATACGATGTTGTTATTAAATATTTACCTTTGTGAGCTGAATTATATTAGTTAAAGCTCCAGACTGAGCTGTAAAATCAGATTGCTTCATACCCATATCGTAATATATTTTTTAATGGAAGGATGATGTTTTCTAGAAATAGAAAGGCTAGAAATTAGCAATTTCTGCTCATAGGTCCAAAGAAATTTAATCTCCTCATAATGTGAATTTTTGTGAACAAATGTCATAGCAATAAATTGCTTTAGAATTATTTCTATAAACAAAAGCAAGTAAATGACTATCAGCATTAGTAATATATACTCCCATGTGCTAGTGTCCAATCACTCAGTGGGATTTGTTTGTGAGCTCCGCTGTCAGAAAGATACTCTGTATTATAGTTGATTTCCAGGAAAATGTTTAAATATTGTGCTCCTGTTTACTATATTTTACCATATGTGACTGCACTTCAATAAAACAGAGCAGAATTTCCCCCCACAAATCATGTGAAAAATGCCTCACTAAGAAACCCTTTCCTCACAGTGAAAGAATGTTTCTGTTTCCAAGGGTTACCATAACAAAACACCACAAGCTGGTGGCTGAAAACAGCAGAAATTTCTGCTGCTCTGGGATACCGCGAGTCTGAAATCCAGACTGCAGTGCCAGCCTTCTGCTGGACTCTGTGGGCCCTTCCTCCTGCTTCTCTGCATCTTCTGTCATTTTGTGAAAATGCTTCACTTTGCCTAGTGACAGAGTGGCTCCCATCTCTGCCTTCGTCAACACGGGACAGTCTCCTTATGGCTCTTTCTCTCACCTGCCTTCTTATAAGAATGCCCATCCTGGTGGATCAGGGATCCACCTACTCTAGAGCAACCTCACCTTAACTCATGTTAGCCACTATCCCGTCTTAGTCCCTTTAGTGTTGATGCAACAGAATTTCTAAGGCCGAGCAATGAGCAATGCACAAAGATCAGACATGTATTCCCCCAGGAGCAGGGATTACAGGCATGTGCCATCACACCTGCAGGAAATGAAGTTTCCTATACCACAGTTTTATGATTCAATTTTTCTACTATTTATTGTATTTAACCAAGCCAATTGCAGATGGCTCAAATATACATGTGTTAAATAATATTTTAATTTATCTGGTGATCAAATGGTACCTTAATATTTTTCTACAATTCTCCCACATATTGTCTTTTTTGTTTCATTTCGTTGTTTTGTTTTTTGAGACAGGGTCTCACTATGCAGTTCGGGCTGGCCTCAAACTCACAAGTGCTGGGATCACAGGTTTGCACCACCACACCCAGCATTTGTCTTAATACTAATATATTTGGAGTTTTAGAAAGGTTGATCAGATATCAGGGTAGCATAAGACTGGAGAAAAAGCTAGAGCCTTTCTGGATTTTAGGCTGGAGTTAATAGAGCATATTAACGCTTACAAGTAAAGAAGCAGGAGGCAAATGACAATATGTAGAACACGGTGGCACTAATAGCTCCCATTTCTTTTAGAATATTGTACACTGCAGAAATTTTTTTTAGAAATTGAATTCCACTTTTGATAAGGAAGGCAAAAAAGAAAGGAAATTTATTGCATCAGGCAATCTCCAGAAAGTCTGTGGGCGTATCTAGTACAGAAACCAGATGGATATGATAAACTTCCGTTATCCATTCACTGATTCAGTGGGTAATAGTTATTGAAGGTTTTTAAGGCAGTGAGGGTAAAGCCATAAGCAAACAAGATTTCTTCTATTTAACATTTCGTAGCCAAAAAACATAACATATATTGGTTGTTAATGAATGTTAAAGAAAAAATAGGGTAAGGAAAATTGTTTACTTCTGCTTGTTTTCCAGAAGAAATGTACAATTCAAAAATCTTACATTTTTGAGACATTAACTTTACACATCAGTGATGCTAGAAAAGACATAATAATGAAAACAGAGTTGGAGAAAGTATATTGTCTGACTTTAGGATTTACTGTGTAGCTACAATAACTGAGGTATTGTGGTAATAAAGGAGAGATAGATACAGAGATCAGTAGAACAGAACTGAGAGTCCAGAAATAAAATTATCCATGGTTTTCACAAAGTTGCAAAGGCAATGCAATAGAAAAGGGGAAGTTAATGGAAAAAGTGGTATTGGTGCAATTGGATGTTAGTGTGAGAGAAAACAGAACCTGCTCTAAGTAGTACATCTTAAATGTAGGTCTAAATGCAATGTGCAGAGGATTTGAAAATAAATGTAGTAGAAATTTTTCATGGCATGAAGTAAGGCAAAGAGATTTTAGACATGATAAGACATGATAAGACAAACAAAATTCACAAAATCTAAATAAAAGATAGATTAGACTTTATTAAAATTGAAAGGTTTTTCTTCACAAACACACACACACACACACAAGGCTGGATATTGGAAGAAAATATATATAAATTATCTAAGACTATATCCAAAATACTTGTGTAAGAAGATTTTAAAATATTCAAAAGTCGACAGTAAAAATCAAGCAAACTTATTAAAAGGAAAATATCTGAACAGATATATTTTAAAAGGAAGATATAAGCACATTAAAATATATTCCCCATTATTATCCAGTAAGAAAATTCAAATTAGAACTATAATGAGACACTGATACATACTTATTAGAAGGGCATACTTTAAAATTAAAATTAGAAGTGACAAAATACTGCCTATGACAACTCCTACAAAGCTACAGAACAAATGGAACTCTCATACCATGATAGAGAGACTAGAATAAACAAAACTTTCTATTTCTAATTTAATTTTTAACTTCTGAGACATACTTTCCCAAAGAGATCACACATTTCTAAGTATAGGGGATATGTTTTATAAGTGATTACTATGAAGATCTATTCCTTGAACTCAACTGGCACTCAAATTATTGCTTTGAATGATAATTATGAAGTTTTAGTGTGATTTAGGTAGATGTTAATTATAATTTTTTACTAACTTCTTTTTAATCTGAATAAAGAGAGTTTAAGTGAGATGTAAAATGCCTACCTTTTGGCCTACCAAAATTCTAACTTTTTTTAATGTTAAGGGAGAAAAAACATTAAAAATCACAGTCCGTACTTCTATTTTATATCTGAAATATTCAAAGAGGAATAAGGACGGCTTTAAAATCAGGCAGAAAGGTGATTGATTAGGTTGTTTAATTCACTAGGTACCATAGCACTTGGGGCAGTAAATGAGGAACCAGACTAACTGATTATTTTTGTCACTTCTAACTCAATGGATTCCTAGGGAGGCCTCTGGAGAAAAGCTGCCCAAATGATAAATAGGGATCTCCACCCTCTGAATTATGCCCATGGATTTTAGCATTCTAGCTATCTCTAATTATTTCCTTTCTATTCTGTGTTCATTTATAAATCTCTTAGAAAGATGTTAAGAGACCATCTCCTTGGTGAACATGTAAAAGAAATCAAGAAAAGCAACACAAAGCAGATTCCAGTAAATCTTTATTAAGCTGATGAGAATAAAAGGAGCAGGTGAAAGCACTGTGTCTCTTCCATTAGGGGGACAAGAAGGCGTCCTGAACTTCAGGCACCACAGTGAGTTAGAAATGATGTCTCCAGTGCAATTTCAACAGACTGAAAAGCTGGGATGCAAAACACAAGAATGCTGGTTTCTTTTCCTCAAAATATTTTCCTGTTATCCTAAAACAAAACAAAGCAAAGCAAAACACAAACAAACAAAAATGGTCAGGAAAGAATTGTCCTATTCAGTGATCAAAAGTTCTGTATTTTATAACCAGTTCCATTGTGTTACACGTTACTGTGGAAGATACATTTCTAACAACAGGAAACATTTATTGTTAAGCTGGAAGGGAGAAGATTCCTTCTGAATATTTGGAACGTATCAGAATTACAGATAATTTAGTGTTTAGGAAAGTTGTGAATCCAAACTAGCGCGAGTTTGTGTCAAATAGAAAAGTTTTAAACGAGAGGCACAGGTAACCTTTCTCACCAGCGACTGCTAACCTTAAACATGTGGGGAAGGCTTGGGAGATAAGCGCATTGTAGGGATCTGGTTATATTTTCAAGAAAGGAATTTATTCTGCCAGCTAAGAATTTTCTGTGTGTTTAAAAATAAAAAGAAGTAGAAATAAACCCATTGTATCTCATCTTCTCTGTTGTTTACAACTAAAACTCTAAACAAATTTGCAAAACCAAAACAAAAATAAACAAACAAAAAATTAGTTATCAAGGACTTTTGGGGGGAATCAAAGCTTAAAGAATAAACTTGATATAGGTTAGGTATGAGGTAAGTGTCCCACAAGGCTTGAAATTTAATCCCCACTGTGAGGTATTTAGAGGACAGAAATATAATCATTTGTGTTTAGAGGTGGGACCAGAGGGAGTTACTCTCATTAGGTAAGATCTAGAGTGGAGCCCTCATGACTGAATACTGGTGGCTTCAGGTGAAAAAGAGACCAGACAAGAAGAACACAAATGCCTGCTCTCTGTCTTGCTTTGTGCTATCTCAGGAGTCAGAGAACAGAAAGATCATCATCAGATGTGACCATCCAAACTTGCACCTCCAGAACCATAAAAATAAAATAAGAACTTTCCCAGTACACAGCATTATTGGGCAAGGAAAACAAATACTGTGAAAACCAGAACAGAGAAAAAAGAAACCCAGATCTACAAGGAGTTACAAGGTAGAGATTCGATTATTTTTTACTTTTATTTCCCCTCTCCCTGTTGTGTTCCAGGACTAACTCAGTCTTGCAGATAAGAGTGAGCAACAAAATATGTAGCTAAAACTCCGAGAGATGAGATCTTTCTATCCAGAGAATAGCATTTTACAGCAGGAAGCTATAAAATTTCTGAGAGATCTGAGAGACAAGAGAGCTGGAGAAGAGGATTCTCTGAATGTATGGAAAGTTCTAGGCTCACAGTGAAATGTTCATGCATGGAACACACCCACAGTATCAATCAAAGGTGTGAGAACTGAGTTCTCCGAGGGGTACACGTGTGAGGTGGACCCCAAACTGCAGAGCAAAAGATTGGAGCCCTGACCTAAGGATGGCACTACAGCTTAGAGGAGGAAACCCAGAATCTGAAAATAGCTAAATAGGCTGATGACTACTTAAACAGAAACAAAACTAAACAAAACAGAAACAAACAAAAAAACCAAAACTAAATAAAATATACTGTCTCAAAACAAACCAAAAATAAATAAAATATACTGTCTACAGGAGACTTTAACGGGACAAAGTTTTGTAAGAAGATATACAAAATGGCTCTGGTACAATCTAAAATTATTCAGAACTCAGAAGGCCAGAAAAAATATGAGCAATTCTTGAGAGGAAAAAAGGAAGAAGAAAATCAATGAGTAAAATCCTTTTTTTTTCTTTTTTTAAAATTTCTTTTTTTTTTTTTATCAGTACTGAGGATTGAACTCATGACTACATGCTTGCAAGGCAGGCACTTATGCCACTGAGCTACATCCCCAGCCCCAATAAGTAAAATCCTAAAGTGACCTGGTGTTGGAAAAATCAAAGATTTCTCACAGCCAAGATGATTACGCTCTGCAATTTAATATTGCATTTACTTATTAATGAAAATCTAGGTCTCTTAACAGAGGAATGGAAGTTCTAAATAAAAATATCTGACATGAAGATCAGTAGGTAGATGCAAAACCAAAATAAAAAAGATAGATGAAGACCTCAAAGAAGTTAAAAGCAGGTGAATGGAAATTATCCATTCCTTGGAAAGAGAAAGAAATATAGGATAAGATGATCCAAGGAACTTTCAGGTGATATTCAATTTAGAGTGATTTACCAGGTGCATCTTCAAATACTTGTTTTTCCTTGTCTACAAATTAAAGACACAAACGTAACATTTTTGGTGTTGTATTTTGACTTTTAGTTTACAATTAACATCATGAATCATCAGGGCAATAAACAGTTGTTAAGGTTCATTTGAGGAAACTTATGTCTTCATTATTCAATAAATGAAATTAAACCCACCTTAATGTAAACATAGAATTTTAACGAATAGTACATAGGCATTTCTCTTAGAGAAAAAAATATTTTATTTGCTGGCAGTGGCTTTCTAGAGATCCAGAATAATCTCTTTAAAAAAAAAACCTGAGCATCTAAATAAAACAAATGCAAAGTTATATGAAACGTATTTTAATTTTACACTTGAAAGAAGAAATATCTAGGGATTAAAAATTACTTAAAGTGTTATGGGAGCTGTACCAAATGAATTTGTCAGCCTCTGCCATAACAAAACTCCAATATTGACAATTAATTACTAATGATTAATTATTTATCCAAAGAGAGCTTCTGGAATTGGCCTCAACGCAATTCATAAAGTTAGTATCCTTAAATAGGGCCTGCATTAGAATTAAAATACTATTTGTAAGCAAATACGAGATAGATACTTTTTCCTGCATTAAGCAAAAGTCTGGCTTTGAAAAACATTGTTTGCTAAATAGTAATTACTGCGGGGCTATTTTAATGCAGAAGTGACATCTGAATTTATACTCCTTATAGAAATTTTAAGCTGATAGATGCAAATAAAATTTGTTATAATCACTTACCTGAGCTACCTGGATTTAAAAAAAAAAACCAAAAAAAAAACTTCTCTCTGATCTGGAGAAATTTTCTCCAATTGATATATTAGTATGAAACACTAATATATGAAGTTCTACCAAGCTTTAGTAAGCAATCCAGAAGTCACAAAGGTACCGGCAGGAAAATGTCAGGAGAGGCAAAGGCATGAATTAAAGAAAGCAAAATGAAAGGTCAAGTTACCGTGTAGATGTATTTTTTTTAAATCTTAGGCTTGATTCTAATCAACTTACACCATACTACAGGGCTTCTGCTGAACACTAACGACAGAACAAACCTCTTAAAAGAATCCAGCCCCTGGACAGTCCCAGCAGATTGATGAGATTGCTGGTCCTGCGCTGCCACACACCAGAGCAGCTCCTGGATGTGAGGGCCAAGCTCCTGGAAGCCATGTGAGCAATCACACTGTACTAGCCATTGTCTTCCTGCAAATAGCACATCAAAGCCTGCCGCTGCTCTCAGCGCTGTGCCGAGTTTAGCAGCTGGAGAATTTCAATGAACACTTGTATCCAGAGATCTCTGCTACATATTTATGCTACCAGCAGAATTAAATGCAGTAATATGAACACAAACCTATGCAATACTCTGGAAAACTGTTGCCTAATGAATTAACTGTTATTCATCTAGTTGTGCTAAGGTCGTCTGCAAGACTAATAACCCTGGGACATGGGGAAGGCAGAATCAGTCAGTGTCGGTATGGACACGGTCCTCTTGCTCTGTGATGGATCCATCCACATTTGACCTGAACCACAGTTTCATCGTGTGTTGACCCACACACTCATTCTGTCAGCTTCCATCGCCGCAGGCTAGTGATACTATTCATTCACCAAAGCAATAGAAGACACTGGCACCTTTGGGTGTGCCAAGCCTAGCATGGTAGAGGATGCTTCTCAGAAAAAAACAGTGCTTTCTTCCATATACCAGAGACTCCAAGCAAATTAGTGTAGGTTGGTAAAAGAGATCATACTGTTGGATCTGGGGTGGTATGTTCCTAACATTAGGGACATCATTGCCAGACACCTGTCTGGGTGTCTGGTCACTGGATTTTCTTAAGATGTTCCCAGAACGAACTAATAATGTATATATATTTTATGTCAAAATGTTTGCATTTATTGCTCTTGAACATTCTGGAATTTTATTTGTAGGCTGCTCAGTGGTGTTAAATCAATGTGAGAACCCAATGCTATGATTAGATAAATTGCATTTTTGACAAGAAAATGAGAGGAGGAGGGAAGGAGGAAACAAGAACCATGTCATGAAGAGTTTCAATTAGACTAAGGACAGCATGTCAATAGGACAAATATTCTAAAAAGCATGAGAAAAATATGAAGAGCGTGATCTTCTCTTGAGGTTAAGTACTACTCATTGAAGACATGCAAATACTGGTAATTTCAGATAATCAAGGTTCAGATTGCTGGTAGTATTACCTGAGTAAAGGACCTTCCACAGAATTTTCCAAAAGGTGGAGGAAATTGAACACAGAAGGATGGACTGAGTGGGAACCAGAAATGTTAAATAAACAGCCCTTTAATATATATGAATAAACATAAACAAATACTGGTCAGAATGAAATATTAAAATGTATCTAATTTGGGAAGACATTGAAAATTAATCTTTTTAACTAATATAATATGACAAATAATAATCTGATAAAATCATTAAGAGTAAAACCAATGCATATCCTTTTCAAATTAGAAATAGAAAAGAGACATAAAAGTCAATCATTCTAAAGCAATATACTCAAAAGAGAACAAGACAAGTGAAAAATTCATGGTACGAAATAATCTGACATAAATAAAGTAATCCAAATGTAGTGCTCACAATAAATTTAAATAAAGTTCTCTGTTAAATGACAGTATTTTTACTTGTTGAAAATAAAATGTTCCACGTATATGTGTTTACAGATATCTACCTAAATCACAATGGAAAAGAGGAATACAAAGTTGGAGGAATGCATGTTGGCTATATTGTAAAAATCATAATTATATTACTATCAAATAAAGTTTCAGACACCAGAAATAGCAGACATATAATAGGCAAGTGAATCATTGGAGCGTTATGTAATAGTAGAAGTATATTAACTAGTGCATGAGGTTGAATAACAATTTAAGTTGCTAAGAGGTAAATATTTTGTGATGTTTCTATTAATGTGTGATATAATGCACAGCATCAATAGCAATTGAAATGATTTCTTTACTTGTTTGGGTACCTAGGTGATTGTTACAGTTTTGTCTATATGTTCTTCTATACCAATGGCAAATAACAATGAAAATTATACACATATTCTACAGAATTCGATGTTTCTGTGGGTGTTATAATAAGTGTGTTCTCTGGGAGTGATATTATCTGGCTTTTCTAGTGTGGTGACAGAATAAATCACTAAAGTCACTGTAGGATTGATTTGACAAGAGTAATTTTTCCCTCTGCCCCAGCTGGCAGACCCTGGTCTAATTTGTAAATTCCAGGATGTACTGTTGTCCTTTTGAAGAAGTCACATTATTTATTTTCCACAGACATTAGTTTTATTGCAATTTTTCTTTTCTAGGTAATTAGGGTGTCTTGGAGTTTAACCCATTTTTCTTGTGAAGTGTATAAATCCTTCTATATTCTGAACTGCTTTACTAGATTTGAATTTACTTTATCTTCCCTACTTACCTCTTAGGACATGCGATTCAATGAGCCAAACTCTTATTTTTTAAACCATGAGTTCCATTTTAATCTGCATAGATAAAAACAGAAAGTTTCTGATAACACAGCAATATAAAATTAGTGCCTATTATATTTGTAGGTGTACATACTCATAAATACTTTTATACTTAAGTGATATAAGTACTTGTGACAACTAATGTGCAGAAAGTAGATACACTTTCATGTTTTTTTGCATTATGTACAGGACATGTGTGTTCACAGTCTTTACCTACACTTAATTCTGTTGTTTCCTGTGGGTCACGGTGACAGTATTATAGGTTTTGTTTCAGATACCAGAAAATGTATTCCCTTTCTCTACACCTTTTTATCCCCTAAACACCATAATTTGAAGATCTGTATCTTGAATACTGTAACAAGAATATAATAAATATATCTGTAAGTGTGTGGGTTTCCTGGTTCTTCTTGGGTTATCTCATAGTAATTGTATTCTTTCCCATGGTCCATTCATTGTGATTCAGTCAGACAGGCCTATTGATTTTCAGGCTCCTGGCTGTAGGTGCAGGTACATGACCAGATGGGTCAATAAAAGAGCCTCATCATCCTCAGTAAGTTTTCAATGGAAGTATGTGACTCCAACTTGTCTAAAGTCCATCCTGTGAGTAATTAGTCAAAAATCAGAAGAGACACTTTCTAGCCCAGGTAGTTAAGTTTATTATTTCTGTTGACCATCTAACCTACTGTGTGTGTATGTGCATCTATATGTGTGTGTTCAGATAGAACATATATATACGAAATATTATATATGAGTACATATATATCATATATGTCTATATATACATACAGACAGAGAGAGAAAGAGAGAGAGGAAGGAATTAAGGAAGGAAGGAAGACAAAGAAAAGAAAAAAGAACAAAAGAAATAAAGAAAGAGAAAGAGAGAAAGCAAGAAAGAAAAGAAAACAGAAAAGAACCAGCACTTAGTGACCTTTGAGTCACTAGCCCAATGATCAGGCAGAGGCAGATAAGTCCACAGATACACATACAGCCCGGACAGTAACATATGGCCCAGATTTGTCTGAATCCAATCATGCCTTAGGATTCTTTTCAGTTATGTGAATCATTCCCCCCAAAACCTAGTTAGGCCTGGATTCCTGTCATTTGCTCCCCAAAGGGTCCAGAATAGTAGTTGTCCTATTTCCGTCATTTCTGAACTTTTTAGTAGCATATAATCTACATACAGAAAGAAGTAATTATCATGAGTATTCAGTTTGGTAAGTTTTCCCCAAAGAAACACTATCAATAAACAGCATGTAGATCAAGAAATAGAATTCTCCTAGAATTACCCAAACTTCCTTCTGACCCTGATAATTATTTCCTGAAGAAAAAATATAATTATAATTTTCCTATTGCACTATTTTATTATGAAACTTTTTGAACACATAGAAATTTTGAAATATTTTACAATGAAAACCTATATGCTCCACTGACTTTCCACATTTAACCCTTTACTATAGCTGCTTTATCATGTGTTTAGTTACTTATTCATTTCTATGTCCATCCTTTAATCTGCCCCACTTTTTGATCATTTCATAGTAAGCTGCTGGCATTGGGACAGGACCTTACAAGTTCTTCATCATACATGTACTTTAGTGGGGTCTAAATTCTCTTTTGGGAAGAACTTACATTTAGTAGAACATAACACATTCCAGTAAATTCTAGAACAAAAACAAATTCAATTCTGGAGAGTTTTTTTTTTTAATGGTTTTTGGATTGGTTATCTGTCATGAAAAAATTGAAGAATGGGATTATTGTTTTTTTTTTCTTTTCCCAGATCAACTAAGTATTTTAGTGCTAACATTTTATATAATTCTCAAAACATTTTCTCTTTGAATTATTAAGAAATGTAATCCCATCTTTGTATTTATTTCCTAATTTCATTTACTTTTGTGAATGTCAAGTTGAACTAGATGTCCATAAAGAAAGTAGTTCTATCTTTTATTCTTCTTATTGTTAGCATTGGTTCACTGGCAGATAACTAGAAAACCAAAAAGAAAAAAAAAAGCCATTTTGATAAATTAAAAATATCATCTTCATTCTTTGGTGTGTTATTTGAAAGGAGTCAGAAACTCAATATTTCAAACAGTAAATGAGCCTTTGACTTATTGGATGAATGATTATATTCCAATTATTCAAGTGTTTAGTCTCATCTAAACCTTCATCCTCATATCCAATTTCTAACAGGTAAATACATTTTTAACAGGAAGATTTTGTGTTGATGAACGCAGCACTTTTCTGAATCAGAAAAACTTTCCTACTGCACTTACCTCATCAGCAGGAATCGCACAGATCTTAAATGCTAACACCAATATCCACGTCTCCTCCTGTCATGGTTTTCTGGGTGAAAATGCTACTGAAAGGCTTGGATGATGTGCTTTCCTGATCTCACAGACTCTAAAGGTCTTTAGAGTGTGAAACCTATGTGTTAGTTGCTAGTGGTGTGCACTCACTGACCACACTCTGCGCCCCTGAATCTGTTCTGTGGGGACCGTTTGCCTTCATCACTGCTTCTCTGATTCCCACTGTACCCTTCTCCATTACGCTAACTGGCTGCTTGATGCTGCAACTTTGAACCTTTCTGTACTCAGGGGATGTGCTTTCTAGGCATTGCAGACTAGGCTTCTTTGTGCTTGTATTTTGTTTTGCCTATAAATAGTTTATTAAAAATACTGTACTTCATGGAACTGTGCTCAGTCCTTAGATACTACAGTGAGACTTCACCAAAATACTTGAGTATATATAAAGAAGTACTAAATTCATGTGAAGGTTTACTGTAAAACCTATTTGTAATTAAAACGACCACAATAATTAAAAGTTATGACAAAAGTACTGGCAGATTTTAAAACATCAAATATGGCCATAATGTGTTTGAAATTACTCACTTGTTCAATTATTCGCTCACTTAGACTTTTTTTGATTCAGTCTCCAAACAGTTGCTCTGTAGTCAGAACTAAGCAGATAACTTTGCAGACAAAATGAACACATGAAACTTCCTTGGCTTAATGGGACTCAGGGAGAAAGAGAAGCAGCTGGAAAAAAAGGTCTGAAGGCGGTGTGTTTATGGATCTCCCTGGAAGGCTGTGTAACAGGGGCTGGTGAGCACACAGGAAAAGGAAAGGCTCATGGACAGTAACAGGGAAAGGATTCAAGGCTTCCTGGCTTTACAGGCAGAGTAAAGATTTTGAATTAAAATTTATGTATATTGAAGTTATTGGGAAATGTCATTAGGGGGAAATAAAATGATCCAGTAGCCTAAATATTCTCACCCTTTGACTGAAGATTAGACAGGCTTCTTGCTATCTCTAGACTCTAAAGACCAGTCCTGCTTAGAACTTTTAGTTCAGAAAAGTAATTACTTTTCTGCCTCTTGGGCAGGTGACTCTTGCTTTAAAAATCTCTATTGTCTGTGTCTGTTACAATTCAAGATGGGCTTCTTAAGGACCTAAGAGCCAACTCTTTGAAATGTAAATAAGAATGATAGGGCTTCTGTCCTCAGCCTATGGGAAACCAGAGCCCAACTTGATCAAGTGCCTTATTCCACACTGTCAGCTACCTCTTGCCATAAAGGTACAGTGACTTTTACTTTTTATTTAGCCAAAGTCAATTAGCAGATAGAGATGGCCTAAAATTTCCCACCTTTGCTCCTTCAAACTGCAATTGATAGAGTTGAACTTACACTGAGGACTGGAATCATTTCTTATCGCCATCTCTAAAGTCATCATCACTAGTTAACCTATGTCTAAAGATTTGACAAAATGAATGCCTAATTTTGATAGTTAATGTTGAGGAGAAATCCAGTAGGACTCTGAGAAACCATAGAAGATGGACAGCATGTACTCGGGCAGGTGTTAACAAGAAAGGATTCTCACAGGAAGCTTGATCTAGCATTCAAAAGGAATAGAAAAAGAGCGGTTCTTGCATAAAGTAAGTGCTGTGTGGCCAAAGAAATAAGGGAGAATCCCAGTGAGGTTAGAGTCAGGAGAAGCAAGGGGCCTCCCGAAGTTAAGAACAAGTAAACTGAGATATAAGGCACATAATATTTGATAAGCTGAGCCAGATGTCATATTTTATTACAATGAATCTGTGACAGTTGTTATGTTTTGCCAACCTGAATAGTTTAGGAAAATTAGTAAAACACACTTCTGGGTGCATCTGGGTGCATGTGGGTGTGTTGGAGGCATGATCTTGGGGACCGTATCTGGTCCCTGGCCTTTTCCTCTCTGGTCCTCTCCCCTTGTGTTCTGCTTGTTGGCAGAAACCTGGCTCTACCACACCCTTCTGCATGATGTTTCTGTCTCAAGGCTTCAACCATGGACTGAACCTTCTAAAACCATGAACCAAAGTAAACCTTTTGTCCTTTAAGTTGTGTATGTCAAGTATTTGATTGCAGCCACCAAAATGCTGACCAATATACAAGACATCAAAATGTTTGGACATAGAAAGTGGTGGGGTTGACATGTTTCAATGTGTCTTTTGGGAAAGTTAATATACTCTACAACAGTGTGAAAATGAATAAAGTCCATCTGAGGGTCCAGTTAGCAGGCCAGAGTGATTATTCAGATAAGAGAACATGATAGCTCGATTCAGATGGTGATAAAA
Organism: Hydrochoerus hydrochaeris; assembly: GCA_004027455.1. Taxonomy (NCBI): domain Eukaryota; kingdom Metazoa; phylum Chordata; class Mammalia; order Rodentia; family Hydrochaeridae; genus Hydrochoerus; species Hydrochoerus hydrochaeris. Next base: position 25,079 of record PVLA01006669.1, on the reverse strand, counting down.
ATGAAGAGAGTTCAGATTTAGAAATTTGTGAAGCAAGACAGACAACTTTGGAATAAGTTAGCTGGATGAGATGAGAAAGAAAGATTAACAGGCAACTCCCAGACTTGCACTAAACATGAATAGAGTTAATGTTTATTGGAAAAGAGTTGCAATAGCTGTGGGCAGGAGGAGGTGCTAATGCGAAGGAAATGTATCAATATAAAGAATGTCCCAGTCAAAAGAGTGATGGAAGCATCAAAGAAGAATCAGGGAGGCATTTGACTTTGCAGAAACTGCACTTGGTCCATATTTGATTGGTTGAGGAAGCCATGGGGCAGAACAAAACAAAACACGAAAACAAAGAATCCATCCCTGCCCAAATTAGTGTATCTTAGACCTCTCTCTCTGTCTGTCTCTTTCTGTCACACACACACACACACACACACACACACACACACACACTCTGCGAAATACTGGGGATTGAATATAAGCATTCACTACAATTAAGCCTCAGGCTACCAAGAAGCTAGGATTCTAGGCATCTGACAGGAGGCAGGAGGCCTGGTTGCCTATTTCATTATCTCATTCACTCAATAAAAGTGTTGATTGAAGTCAGGCATACCTGCTTGTAATCCTGGCCTTGTCAGAGGCTGAGGCAGGAGGATCACAAGATGGCATCCAACCTGGGTGACAAGTAATTTAGAAAGACTCTCACAAAACAAACAAACAAACAAACAAAGAAACAAACAAAGAAACAAAGAAAAGGGCAAGGCTATAGGTTAGTGTGAAGGCCCTCAGTTCAATCCTTAGTACAATGAAGAAAAATAAAGCTTATTTATCACCAACTAAATAACAGGAATCTTAACTCTCAACTTTTAGAGTCAAGTAATTCCACTCATTTTCTGATACCATACCTTTGCGTTTTAATTTTTAATTTGCATTTTTATGTAGCTGTACTGCAAGGAAAAATTGGCTACCCGCAGGACACAAGTGTGCAGAAAACACTTGGCAATTAGCTTTCCTTGCGATATAATTAATGTGTATTCCCATTTTCCATGTCAGTCTCCTAGGATTAGAAAATGTGAATTTACACTAGATAATGGAGCCGCCCTGCATAGAATGAGAGACCCCTGAGCAATTCAAGCCTGAAATACTGGGACTAGTATGCATTCAGAGGTTGATAAACTTTGGAAAATTCTTCCTATTGGCCAGATTCATAAAATAGTCACACACACACATTAAATGTCTTGAAAGGAAATCCACCTCCATTAAGAAGCGAAACTGCTGATGCTATTAATATCCCAAGGAAGCATTTTTGGACCATTCCATACTTGAGTTATTTTTAAAGTTTGAGGTATAGTTCTTTTATCCCAGGAATACCATTTAACAGTATTTGAATTAACACTTACCCTCTCAGATGTTAGAGCTACTAACATTTAACTACCTTGTTGATTGGTTAATTCATCTTCCACTAATGTTCCCAGCATGGAAGCTTGACAGACTATTACCTTACTTGTAAATGGATTATTTGGTGTTTTAAATTCAGATGTGTTTTGACATAACGTGACCTATAAGTAAATAAACAATTTGAAAGCCATATGCCAACTCACTTTGCTATTCTACTGATTTTCATTTAGTGTCCAGTGATATGTAAAAGATATTTTAAAAGTTGCTGTTTCATTTTACTGATGCATGATATTGTATAAACAGAAATACTTAAGAGCAAATCAGTTCATGGGTTGACTCATGTTGCCTCCCTATTTATTGCTGTACATGTCTTGTGGTTTCTTACACTGCACAATCATTGTGCAGGTTGATGTACTGTTCATGGAACATCTCTAGGGAACAATCCAAAAAGGGGTCTCAATGAATAGTGAGACTTAATAATGAAATTATCAACACTAACAGATATCTGTGACATTTTCAGCAGTAGTGGCTTCTGTAAGCCTTTTCAGAAAAAAATCCTCACATTTTTATGACATTTGGAGTAGATCTAGATATTTTTGCACAACTGTAAATATGTTCTTCCTTCCTTTCTTACTTTTTAACAATAAAACTTACAAAAGCAGAACTTGGCACAGGTCCTTGGAAGAGGCCCACATCACCAAAAAGGTCCTGAAGCTTTGGCTTTATTAGCTTCACAGGAAATAAACCTCCAACAAAACCATAGTATGGTTTATAACCTAGAAAATCTATACTGAAATAGTAATTAATTTTTTCCCTCAGGTGATGAGCAGTCCAGGGATGCTCATGTCTCCACAGATGTCCACAGTCTTTTTCATACACTTCTCTTTAAATTTGAAGAATGGCATCAGAATGGAGCACATTTGTCACCTAAATTATAATTGACACATATGAGGTTATGTCTACATGTATATTTGGGGATTTTATGTATTCATCAATAAAGCTTGGAGAGAAATGAAAACTAAACAAATAAATAGAATTACAAGTTTAGACTTGAATTTACATAGAGATTAAGGGGGTTGCTTCAAATTTAATTTTGAGTCCAAAGAAACTAACCCAAAATCTGAGGAGGCGTCCCAGAGAGAATGGTTTGCACCTGGCATTAGAACGTAACTTGAAACCATCTCATTTCTTTTACTCTGGTCACCCCATTGCCCAAACTGGACACTCCCAACCTCATGATATTGCTAAAATATTTGGAAAATTATAGTCTTCATATTAAGATATTTTTAGAGGTTTGTAGCTCACTCATAAACAAGGAACTGATTTTTTTTTTCTCTGTCTTTTTGAGACAGGGTCTCGCTATGCAGTTCAGGCTGGCCTTGAGCTCACTTTGTAGCCTAGGCTGGTCTCAAACTTGCAACGATCCTCCTGCCTCAGCCTTCCGAGTGCTGGGATTACAGGCATGAGCCACTACGCCCGGCTAAGGAACTGATTCTTTACAGCGCGAGCGAAAAACCTCAGTATTTATAATCACATCAAGCAAACTAGGATCCATATATTGAAACATTTCACTTTCCAAGGAAAGTAAATTATCTGCAAATGGATGCGTAACATACCCTCCCAAAGAGAAAAGTTGACTCAGAAAAAATTCAGAAAACTAGTCAATGTTTAACAAGTTTTAGAATGAAATACAGTCAACTTTAACCAATTTGAATGAGTTTGGATGCTCGTGATGTGCTACTGTATAGTTTGCTACATATTTGTAAAGTTACAGTTCTCGTAAACAATCATTTAAAGTCATACTTCTAACCTGATCCCATTATTGTAGGGAAATAAACTATACTACTCATATATTGTATTTAGCTTCATGACTTGGAGTCTTTAAATCATTTTTATTTTTGCAATATCCATCTCTTGTGTTCTTTTTAAAAATCTTTGTTCTGTCCATCTTTTTGGGTGAAACTGTAGCTTTGCAAAGGAGAAGGGTTTAAACTCCACTTGCCAGAAATAAAAACGAGTTGCTCCCTCTGAGAATGAGAAAATTTTCATATCTTTGCTCCCAGTGGGAAAAAGGAATCACTGTGAGATGGAAGAAGGACTGCAGAAGAAAAGTCTGTTATCTGAAATATTTAAGTTTTTAGATTCCAGGAGGAACCAAAGAATGACCTTGAGCACTGAGCATGCCCAGTAACTACAAAAAGAAGATATTTTCCCGTGACTGTGAAGTTTCCCTAAAAAGAAACCTGTGGGGGACCAGTAAATAGGCAAGTGGCAGCACAGAGGAGAGGCAGCAGGCTGCTGTCACCAAAGCAGACGCTATGAAGAATTCGCTTCGCTTTGGTAACTGTCTCAGTGGGGAAGCGACTCAAAAATTAACAGATTTTTTCTCCCTCTTCCATAAAGTTTGGGAGAAAATGAAAATAAGTGACGGAGGAAATTATGTAAATAATGATGCTGTGAAGTTCAGTAGTCAGTTTTGCTGAGAAATATAAATTCCTTAATGAACCTTCTGAGCATGCCCAGGGATCCAAGCACTCACAAACCCTCTAAATGTGATTGGATGATTTTAAAAGACTCCACACATTACTAACCAATTGTACAACTCTGTGGTGCTATGGATGGGTTCCAATTCCCTAACCAAACCTCAAGAGCTCACTGGTGGATGTCCATGCAAAAGCCACGATCTAGACAATTGGCGTAGGAATATTTTCTTTTAGCATGGATTACCTGTGCTAAAAGATTATTTTCTTTTAGAATGGATTACCCATTCTCTGCTTAATCTAGCAGTTAAGTAGCTTTTTATTTTGAGTTATAATGCAGTATAGTGAAAGCTCATTAATTTGGATTCAGTGGTACATATTTTTTCTAATTCTTAAAGAGATTACTTAGTACTCGCTTTGCAGTGTTAGTAAAAAAAATTGATAAGCAAACTGCTAACAAAAATGACTTACTGGGGAACCTTCACATACTTCATACAAAGAACTTTTCAGTCACAATGAAGAAATTTATCCTTGACATTTTTCATAAAGCATTCATATACTAACTGGAAATAGTCTTATACTTTCATTTGAAAAATCTCCACATAATTCTTCCAAAGTTTTCCTTTTTTTCTGATTCCAGATACTTGATTTACAATACATACAAATATTCTCTAACATTTAGATATTTTAAAATTCAATTTTCCCCCACAAAGATGCTATTATAAAGATATTTTTGTTTTGTTTTGGCCAATTTCAGTCTCCTTTTACAACTTTTATTTATTTAGTATCATCATTCACTTCATTGACTTTTCTCTAAATTTATTGTAAAGACAATTGTCTGTTTGTGACTCTCTTAACCAACCTTGTTCTGTCTCTTTTATGTTCACAGCTCTTCATGTTCATTTGACTTTGTGGAAGTTGATCTGTGCTTATCTAAATGCATGCTCATGACACGTGTGAACACATACCCACACATGCATGGCATCAGTTTCCAGGATCCTGTCTTAACCTCAGGGATGGGTGTTTGTGGCTGCCTCTGTCAGCTCAGCTTGCTCACTTACTTTTTATATCGATTGTTGCAACTCTTCTTTGCTATAATGTTGACACTTGTGCTACACTGGCAAAATCAGAGCAGATGAGTGGGCTGGACTTCAATTTTCTGGTGATTAACTTTCTTCTTTTCCACTTGTATTGACATGGACTTTTCTCACTGCTCAGAGAATTGCAGGTTGTTGAAATTGTCATTTGTGTTTAGTTTTTACTTTAGCTATTACTTTTGACCATCCAATAGATCACATCGGCAGTAGCATGTGAGACTCACTGTGTCATTGCCTCCCCTGTACAGGATTATTGGTCCAGGGTCCTCTTTGGGAACTCCTCTTCTTGTATTAGACCTCCGAAAGACTGGACATTTAAGGGCATCTCAGATATATTTCCCAGAATAATTCCTGGAATTTCTAGATATTTGCTGTTTCCATGCCACCCTCGGGTCAGCCCTGCTACCCACTGGTTCTAACTGGACAGCATTGCTCAGGCCCTGAGCCACTGACTCACTGAAGTGTCTTCCACGGGTCCTTGTCATGGGGCCATCCTCTCTCGCGTGTTTTCTCCTTTCACCTCTCCTTTGTCTTTTCCCTCTGTCTGAATGAAATGCTGCTCCCTTGTGTTCTGCTTTCAATGCGGTTCATCCCACAAGGGTTTATATGTTAGAAGCCTGGTGTCTGCTTCATGGATGTCGGGAGGTGGTTTGGGGCTCCATGTGTGAAGTCTGGTGGAAGGTACTGAGATGACCGTCAGAACTGCAGCTTGGGGGGAGCTCCAATTCCTTCTTGTACACGAATGGTAACACAAGAGCAGGCCTGGTCCCTCTGCCTTGCTAGCTTCGTATCTCACCCTGTGATCTCTTGCTCTTGCTCCTGCTATTGTGAGGCCACCTGTCATGAGGCCTTCTCTGGAGCAAGAGAAAGTCCGTGCCACAGCTAGAATCCCTAGAAAAGGGAGCAAAATAAACCTTTCAAACAGTAGTCTGTCTCTGATAGTTCAGGCTTTCAGTGGGAAAAAACAAATGCAGTTGGTATTCAGCGTGGTTCTGCTGCCGTAATTGCTGCTCGGGGTGTTGCTCAGACAATCCACCTCCTCCCACATGGCTTTCAAGCTGGCAATATTTAATTGTGTCTGATAAGTCAAATGCTGTATCTAATTTCTAATGGTAACATCTCACCCTTATAAACATTAGTAAAAATATTTATTTCCATGTTAAAATATGTATTTGTGTTAAGCCTTTGTGTTAAGGACTTAAGTTTTGTTTTTCCTAAAAAAGCTGACCTTTCAATCCATTCATCAGTTCTTAAAAACATGTCTCAGAAATCACAAACAAGAAAATATTTTCCCTTCTATCCCTATTTATTTATTCACCCTGAGTCAGGATAATAATAAAATACATTTAAACGAGCACTGTATAGGGAATATTCAGGTTGAAACCAGAGAGCAATCAGACACCACTGGCCACAGTCTAGCTTGGAGGAATCTATATTGGTGGCCGGTGACTTAACTAACTTCTCTTTTGTAGTTTTCTTCCAATTCATTTCACAAGCTTTCAAAAATTAAAATGGTCCCTATGGTTCTCTATTACATCATTATATTCTCTATTACATTTTTCTACTTGATCATATATATGACTGTGTTAATTATCCATGCATCACATTAGAGCTCTCCTTAATCATTCAAAATATTAATGATTCCTTTGGGGTTTTAGGCTTATTTTTTTCATCTTCATATTAAGATATTACCTCTGTTTGCTGATATATGGTTGCACTTAGATTTTAAATTTTGTGCCTTCATTATAAATTTTTAACAATTTAGTTTTCATATTTTTCTGTCATGATTAAAAGAGCTACATAGCTTTTTGAGGAATCTCCACACTGATTTCCACAGTGGTCCTACTAATTTACATTCCCACCAACAGTGTAGAGTTCCTTGTTCCCACAGCCTCACCAAACAAGTATTTAGTATTAGATTTTTTTCATGATAACCATTCTTTCTGGGTAAAATGGTATCATGATATAGCTTTAATTTGCATTTGTCTTACTGTTTTGTTGTGAAATTTTGTTTTATTTTTCATGAAATAATATCAAATAGAGTTACATAGTAAAAAGAAAAAAAAAGATCTTCAAAAAGTGCTAATATATCTAAAGTGGAAACTACTAAAATGTGTAATCTGATATCAATCCTCCATAAATGCTGTAGCAATAGCCATTCTACAAGTGATGTCTCTTAGTAGAACTTCCCTGAGCATATAATCTATGTTTTTAATTTTTCTAGGTGTGGCTAGTATTTTGATTACATTTCTTTGAGTGTTTAATCATGTCTTACTGATGATTAAAACCGTCCATATTTCTATTTCATGTACTAGCTCTTTTCTTCCTCCCAGTGAAGCATGTAGTTATTACTGTGAAAATAAAATTTCACAAACAAAGCATATATGCCTTCATATCACTAATCCCAAGGCAGTTATTTAATTGGTTGTTATTTAATGCATCTATGAAAAGAAACACACATATATATTTTTGTGCTTATAATTTTTTCATAAATTATATACTTCATGAATTGTTTTCAACTTGCTTTTCATTTGCAAAAATACCTTGAAGTTTTACTTAATCTGAGTACTCATTAATATGCCTTTTACCTTTAACTGTTACAAATATTCAAATGTACAAATAGATGTATTATATATATTTTGTACTACTGATGGGAAATTAGTATCCTGGTATTATTGCATTGGAGATATATATTTTTTCTGAAGTTAAAAAAGAAATTGTTGCATTACATGATATGCATATTTAAAATGTTTCAGCATTTTCAGACTGCCCTTCAAAGCAGCCACATAAATTTACACAGCTAGAAGCAGGATGCAGTGATATCTGGTTCCCAGCAAACTGATAGTTTATATTTGCAGGCTGTTTTGCCAACATAAAAGGATAGAGAAATTGTTTCAGTTATTTTAATTCACTTTTTCATGGTGCTTAGATAGATTATATAGCTTTTTAAATGTTTATTTGTATGTCTTGATAGGCAAATTAGTTGTTATTACTCATAAACATTTTGTAATTGTTTGCTTGATTTTATCTATGAATACATAAATTCTTCAGTCAAATTTGTTTTCCTTTAGGTCTATTGTTAATAGATTTTTATTTCATTTATGATGCTTTTTTATAGATAAGATGTGTTAGCATTCTCATGTAATTTATTATTATTCTCTTACATATTCAGCTTTTGTATCTTATTTTAAAAATTGAGTAGTAAATATCCTGTAGATGTCTCTTATTTTCATCTAATAGTTTACAATGCTGCTCTTTATGCTTCAAGTTGGAATCGATGGGTCAAATACATAGCAATTATCTCAATACAATTTGTTAAATCGACTTTGTTTGCAACTTAGGTATAATTCTTATAATTCAGAAAATATACAGATAATCATTTATTTGTATATTATACACAGTTACCATGGCATTTCAGTTATTGAATCTTATAAAGTATTTTGTCATGTTATTTTATCTAAAAAAGTATCATCATATTTGAATATACCTTCCTATATCAAATGTAGCTTTCCTTTCTTAGCATTCATACATTTAAAAAATGATCACTGTGAAGATATATATGAATTAAATGCAGAAATTAATTTAGGGATACATGTTTTTGTATCTCTATTCATGACAGTATCTTTTTCTTTTCTTAATAACTTCAAGATGTTATTTTAGAAGCACCCAGTTTTCATTGGAAATACTTTACTGCTTTTTCTACATTTTCTCTTAGCAGTGCTGATAAAGATATATCTTGGGCTAGACTTTTAAATTTTTTTTAATGTTTCTAATTTTAATTACCTTTTTGTAAAACAGTTTTATGTGTTGCTTTCTCTCCTAAATCACAACTCAGATATGCTCTTACGATGACAACTTTATTATCTTGCTGATTCATTCCTTCAAATTCATACCACATGTAAGTAAATATGTTCTTCTCAGCTTATTTGTTTCAGGTGGTACTTTTCCTGTCTGAAGTCTGGAACCAACACTTTTTCCCAAAGGACTCTGATGCCACTTAGTTGGGAAACGTCACTCAGAATCTCAGAGCCTGTTTATTTCTGTTGTAATGTTTTTGTTCCTTGACCAACTCAGAAGACAGAATTGAGCAGCGCAGCTGATCATGTGCATGTTGGTCTGTTGGGTTATCACTGTCATCTCTTTCTGATAGGAAGACATCTTATCAAGGGCAAGGAAGACTTCCACTTATCTAAAGTTACCTTTTTGTCTTTCTGAAGTGCTTTAGATTCCCATGCATACAGGTTTTGAACATGTCTTGTAAAATATACTCCTAAGTATTTTATCATCTTTGATGCTGTTACAGATGGAATTTTTGTGAAATTTATATGTTTACTAAAATTATTTCCACATATATAGAGACCATGATTTCTGGTATATTTTATTAGCAGATTTACCATTAAGAACTAACCTTGAATTCTTTAAAGAATTTTGCTTGGTCAAAATATATTACTCCTTGATATATTATGATATATTTTTTAAAATTTGATATTCATAAATAAGCTTGATGTATCATTAATTCTCTCCTCTTCTCCTCCTCTCTTCTTTTCTTTCTCTTTTTCTTTCTTATACTACTTAGTTATTTAAAAAAGAAACAAGTTTCTAAGTTTCTCTTCATTTTGTTTTCTAACACTATAAGTAATGCTACAACAATCTAGCTTGGGTAGAGTGGTAGAATTTCCTGCTTCAGTTCAGTAGGTCTAAGAGAGAATGCTTAGGAACAGATGTAACAAGTGTTCAGAGGGCTGGGGATGCAGCTCAGTGTGGTACTGCATTGGTCTGGCAAGCGTGAGGCCCTGAATTTGATTCCTGGTACAAAAACAAGGTATTCAAAACTTATAGGAGTGGAAAGCTAAAGAATCAAAAAGTAGATTCTAACATGAAACATTATCCCTTGCTCTTGATAGATAGCCACTCTTCTTACTTCCTATCTTGTGGTTTTGGGATATAGTTTCTGGATGGCCATAATAAGGTAGCTTTCATGTAGTATGACAATCGCATATGATTCACACTTTGGATCATAAAAATCTCTTTTGTACATGTGCTCTTACCATATAAATCAGCTTCTACATTTTTTAGAGAGAATTATCTTTTATTAGATATATTACTTTGGTAAGATTGGGGAAATAAATTTAGTGTTTCCTATTTACTTAATTTTTTTTCCCGTGAAGTTCTATTTTCTAATGTGGAAACTGGATACAACAATATGACTCCATTTGAATTTTTTCAATCCAAATCCTAGTACCTTCTTGGAAAGTCCTTAAACATGCAAGAAAGTATCTATTCTTTCATACTGGATTTTTTAATACTTCTGTTTACAGAATTTAACAGGCAGGCTACAAAATCTTCTTGCTTGACACAACTGCAATTAATCCTACCTATTAGAAAAGGAAAAATTAGCACTATGATAAGTTTTGCAATTGCATACTAAAACCTGACTAGTATTCACAGGAAAAAAATAAACAAACCAAAAAATCTGATGAAATATAATTTTCAAAGCCAAAATTACCCTTCGAGTAAATCTGAGCCCGGCATGGCAAAGTTAGCTACATGCATTATTCAAAGACTCTAGGAAAGCATCTATCTTTCTTTCTTCTATATTGACTTCACATGTTTTCAGCAATTGCATTCAAACACTCAAATGCCTTTATGTTGGAAATAAGATAGATATTGAGCCCGTTTTGAGATTTTCAGAAAATTGTTTAGACAACTAGATTAGCATAAACTATTATTTCTGTTTGTATCACATAGATTAATATCATAAGAAACAGCCAGCGATAGCTATGTAGTCAAGTGACACCTATCCTATTAGTTAACAATCTCCAAAGAAGCAAAAGCTTTAGAGAGAGACGGACACACGGAAGATTTACGTGATTGGTTGGTCCTCATGGTTGTGGAGCCTGCTGTGTACAGACCAAGGTAAAGTTCCAGGCAAGCTGGTCATGTGATTTCAGTTCAAGCATCAAGATGCACAAGGGTCCTGGAGTACAAAGGCTTAGGAACCAGAAGCACCCAAGTCCTGGGAGAGGAGAAGACCGACGGCTTAGCTCCAGAAGAGTGAACAACTTTGGTCCTCTTTCAACAACTTTTCTGTCTGGGTCCTCAGTGGAGTGGATAATGACCACCCATGATTAGGAGGTAGATCTTCTGCATAGTCTACAGATTCATATGCTTATCTCTTCCTGAAACATCATCACAAACGCTTCCAAGAAAATGTTTTTTCTTTTAACCCAGCTGCACTGACCCAGAAAACTAACAGCCACACTTATACATCCTCAAGTTTCTCAATTCTTTTAATATTCGTGTGTTTTGTTTTGTTTTGTTTTTTAGTACCAGGAGTTGAATTCACGACCTTATGCTTGCCACGCAGGTGTTTATGCCGCTAATTCCCCAGCAATTTTTTTAAATTTAATTTTTCCTTTTAATTAAAAAAATTAGTGTATCTTGATATACAATTTAATGACATTGAAAATTAAGGGTATGTTTATGCATTTCATTAAAACTAACACACATTATTGAAATAGAGAATTGATGGAGAGCATGTTGAAAAGTCTACAAAATACAGAAAGAAATGTGCCTGGAGAATTTTATTTTACTCTACACCAGTAAAAAATCTAGAAATATGTTTTATTGTTCATCAATATAATTACACTTCACAGCCATTTCATTTCCTGGCCACTGTTCAGGTAATAAAGACTTTTTGCTTTTTATGGGCCCAGGGACCCATTTTAAAAATGGAATTGACTCTTTCAAATGAAGAATTCTTTTCAAATGAAACAGTGGGAAAATGTAGAAATTTGAAATGCAGGAAAAAAAATGCATAAAGTCCCATTTTATTGATAAAACTCTACATTTTATTTTGAGTGTCTCTTTCTTTCCTCTAAATAAAAAGAAATAATTTATGATACTCAATTATATTCAGTATATCAAATGTCATAGACAATACTCTCAATAATAAACAAAACTACATAGTAATTGTCCTTGGAAGATGAAAGTGAAGTGCATCATAACAAACAAAATTCACTATCCTTTCCAGAGTCTTGATAATGTTAATGTGTCTCAGTTGTGCTTAAACAATAAGTAAAGTCCAATTCTGCTGGGTTAAGGTTTTTTATGTTTGACTAAATGATTCAGGAAATAAAACAGCTTGAATTTATTTAAACAAGTTTGTTAGAATTACACAGTATAATATAACAGTGATGATTGTTTTTAATTTCCAACTTAAAGTTGGTCTTGACATGATAGAAAAACTAGTCTTACTATAAACCAAAAGTAAAATGAGTAAGATGAAAGCAAAAAATAAAAGCAGAAGAAATAATGGATAATACCAGATAATACCAGATGTTTTCTTTTTTCATCTTTTTTTAGAGTGCATAATAGTTCAATTTTATTTATGCAAGAAAACCTACTACCAACATCATGTAATGTCTATTTCCTTTATTTTATTGTGTCAGATAACTTTTTTATTTTCCAGTGTTTAATGAGTCCATTATGAAGGGAAAAAGAACTAAAAATAATCATACTAATGCTACACATGGAAGAAAATACTTGGGAGGTTTCTGTGCAGAAGCTTGAAGAATGGAATTCAATCCTTGTCAGGAAGCTTCAAGCAGTATGTAAATAGTTGAGAAAGTTAGTCATCAAGGTTTGCTGCACTCTGGGTGTAGTGGCAGACACCTACCTGTAATCTCAGTCCTCGGGGGCTGAGGCTGGAGGATTGTGGTAAATTTGAGGCTGTCCTGGGCTACGTAAGCCAGTTTAAGGTCAGCCTGCACTGTATCATATGACCCTGTCTCAAATATGCTTTTTGGCTGCAGTTAGTATGTTAACTCTCACTTTCACTGAGCCACTTCACTTACAGTGTGAGAACCAATGAAAACCATCAATAAAACATCACCAGCTGTGCTTCATCTGGTGGACTTGATAGCATTTTAAAGAGACTTATATCTTCTAATGTGAAAGCTTCATTGAGGTCTTATTCTGCATAAAAAAATTGGTACAGAGTTTCTGAGCTCACTTTACTCTTAGGCCTTCGATTTTGTCCTTTTCGTTCTATATTCCTGTTACAGTAGTGCAAGCCACCAAAGATGCCACAGGGATTTCAGAGATTAAACTCATGACCATGATGGACTTTCACTTAAGTTAGGGAACATGATAGTAATTAAGAGGTGTGGAAAAAGCTTTTTGACAGATATATTTTTAAAACATGTATTTTCTTCTGACCCAGTTAACAATGACATTATATGTGTGGTTTTTGATAGAAATATAAAGTCTTATTGTAACTTCTGTATCATATGGTAAAGTGCAACAGAAAGTTTCCTTATGCCATTGGATTATTGAAATACACAGCTGTCCAAGAAAGGGGCTCATTAGGTAAGTTAGCACCCCATGGACCCTATGGAACGGTCTTCACAGGTAGCCTTCTGTGAACCAATTATACCTTCCCTCCTATGAAATATGTGAATACAGGATTTGATAACTTATGTTGCTCTGGATTCTGTATGCCTAAGGCAATCTAGATGATTTCAGTTTTGATTTTATCCCTCCTGACACTAATGTGAAAAAAAAATAGTACTTCATATGGGTGTTGTGAGATTTATTTATAATTTATGTGTTTTCATATCTAAGTTACAAAATTATGTGCAGGAGTCCTGTTTGTTTATATTACCAATATGTTAGCCCAATAATTAAAAAGAGTTTGGACATTCTGTTTCATGAAACTGGTTTTGAGGAAAATAATTCTGAATATGAAATAGGAAATCCTGAAGTGGAGTCTTTGTGTATTTAGAGAATGGGACCTACTTGTGCAAGTGAAGAAACCTTCTTGGAACTTTATTTTTCCTTTATACAAATGATAAAACAGCTTTGACTTGATTTCTGTAAACTCCACGTGTGGAAGTGTGGCTTAGTCACTTTCCTATCACTGGGACCAAGTACCCAACCTACACAGTTTAAGGAGGAGGGATGTACTGGGGCTCACATTTTCAGTCCAGGGTCCGCTGGCTCCAAGACAGGACAGCCTGGCATAGGGAAAGGAAGAGGAACATGTGTCCAGCACATAGCAGCCAGGAAACAAAGAGAGAAGTGAAGTGCACGGGACAAAAAGACACCCTTCTGGGTCACACTCCCAGTGCCCCACTTCCTAACTTCAGGTATTGAATTCATCAGCGGGTGAATCCCCTGATAGGGATAGCGTAGCACCCCTCAACACGCCTCACCCCTCCACAGACACGCACCATGATTCAGATACCTTCCACACAGGTGAGAAGTTGGGGGATATTTTAGATCTGAGTCATAACAAAGCATTTGTAAATTAAATATTCTGAAAGACTAATATAATAAAATAATGAAGGGAAGGACTCCAAGGTAGAACAGAAAAGTCTAACCCGAGAAAAAATGGTGTGAGGAGATGGCAGAGAATCTATTTGTATAGTCAAGGAAATTTATTCTGTAATTAATAATTGGATTCTCAAGAAAATGTCAAAATTAAGAGTGTGCATAGGTTGCCATCATGAACCACATAAAGGGCCAGTATCTTTGCCATTCCAAGAATGGTTCAGTGACCAGCAGCCTTAGCCATAATGGGAAGCTTACTTGATGTTCAGTATTTCAGCCCCCATTCCAGACATACTGGATCAGAACCTGCATTCTAACAGATGCCTGAGTATACACACTGGGCTTTTAGAAGTCCTGGGCTTGACACACGATGTAGCCTAGCGTGGCTCCTCCTGATTTAATAACTTGATATTAATTATAACCAAATAGATGTAGGAGAACTAGAATGATTTCTTTTCATGAAAAGTATCCAGGCTGACATTGTTTCTCTTTCACTCTGGGTAACTGTACCTTCTATACCTAAAACCTTTTTCTGATCTTCTAAGAACTCTCCTACCTCTTGGAAATAGATTCTATCGCTGTAAAAGCATGCCAATTAGTACAGGTTCATCTTCAAAATAGAACATTTCCAAATTGCATTCTTCCATCCTTGCTTTTGGACTCAGCATCCTTAGCCAATTCCTTCAGGAATGGCTACTATAGTCTATTTTGGAGACATATAACATATTCCAAGCTGAGGAAATGGTGTAGTAACCGTCGTCTTCAGCAAAATATCTTAAGTGACTACTTTTAATTCATGCAGCAGGTCATGAACAATAGAAAAATGTAAGATTCTTACTCGGTTTTCCTTTTAGTCATTTTATTAATCATATCTCATAGCTTTCCTGTCCAAAGAAAACAAGCAGAATATAATTACAGCAGGTGCAGTTTGGCGGATAGACTTCATATTATTAAGCTGTGTATAATTCACAGAAGTTGAAAATAGAGTAGGGATGATACTAGGGCTTGAGATAAATTGGCTTCTACTATTGCATAAACACGTTTTAGTAAATTTTATTGGTTTACAAAGAAAAAAGCCCATTTACATAGCCCAAATAATTTCACCTCATGAGTTAGCCAACAGGGACCTGATAAATCCTCTGTCATGCATTCACTTGCTTATGTGTGAGAAAACAAATACCAGACCTTTTGTAGTGTAGAGGCAGCTTTGTTTACTTGATTTGGAAGCAAATTAAAATAATTCACAATCCCAAACTTCTAGATAGAACCCTTCCCTCTCCCTCACTTTGTCATTGAACGGATAAATGGAAGGAAGGCAAGTTAAGCATTTAGATTCACAGCATGAAATCAGATTTCTAAAATATGATTGCTTTTTTCAGGTACAAAAGATCACTAATGCATGATAATTTAAATATCTAATTTGTATGTAATAATGCATTTTATGGAAGTATTAAAGCAGCCTGAGCTTTTGATGTTAATAGTTTTCAAACACGTACTAATAGACCTGTTAGCGCAACGTACTGAGGTTATTTATTTATTTGTCCATTTTGTTTATTGATTTATTTGCTTTTTCTTTTGGTACTGAGAGCTGAACTCAGGACCTGATGCTTGCCAGGCAGGCACTGCACCATTGAGCTCTACTCCCTGCTCTTAGCAGTTGTTTAAATAATATGAACTTTGGAAATTTTTTCTTGTATCTATCTTTCTTCCATCCTCATTTTCTCCTTCATCCTGAGAAATCATGTAAGTGACAGTTAGAACCTCGTAAATTTTGCAGGTCATATATTGTTCTTTTAGTTCAGTTTGTAAGTACAACAGCATTCATGGGAAGCCAAGTTTGACTTCTGAAACAAAACATATAGGCAATGCCGTAAGGTTAGTTAAAGGACAAATGCACAGAGGTTTGGCAAGTTACTTACATGCGTTTCTTCTTATTTCCCAACTTTTAAAATGGGGTTATAATTATATCATAATGTGCGTCAGGATTTTATTAGTTACTTCCAAAGAGTCCAGAAAGAAGATAAAGCACACAAGAGATGACATTCAGAGGACATAATAGGTTTCATTCTCTGCTCGCATTCCTTTTTAAAGAGATAATAGGAATAAATCTTCAAAATTTGCATTTTCAAAATCACACTCAATTTCCCAATGGCAAAATTTGAAGGTCCCCGCTTTTTTGAGATATTGTTTGAAGAAACAGAAATAAAGGCAGCAGATGGATTAATCTGAATAGAGAAAGATCAAAATATCACTAATGCAAAGTAACTACATTATAGGCAGTATTTGGGGGTGTTATTCCATATGGAAATTTTATTAACAATAATGATATAATCCTAACACTTGGCAGTTAAATAAGTAAAATCTTATTTGAAACAGATAAAACTTCCCAAGGAAACAGTAAGGCTCTTAGATTGCACATTTGTGATAAATTGAATAAGAAAATTGAGAGTCCTATTCAGAAGCCTGGTTGTGAAAGTTGGGGCAACATTATGAATGTACATGAATCAAATATGACTCTCAAGACAACAAAGAACTGTGAAAGAAAGCATTATGCCTAGAGATGCAGTTAGGATAAAGTCAAACCATTCACCATTTAAAAGAGAAGCGATTGTCTCACCGAATTCAGTAGACTATTATTTTTACTTTGACACACTTACAGATTTAGCATTTTCTCCCTAGTTTTGTGAGGGATACATTCAATTGCTTAGCAATGGAATACCACGTAGTTTTTATTTGTTTGATTTAGGTTTTATATGAATTATTTAATACCTTGTAGTGCATAATTATAATTTTAAAACAAAAGAAATTAAAACAACATTTAATGTTTTAAAAGTACATTAAACAGTGCTCTAAGTAAATAGAAAATGGAGAACTAGTCTAAGAATAATCTCCTAGCCAGCCAATGTCTAATGGCAAGTGTTTACTGAATGCTAAATTTGCAAAAATATCCCTTGTTTCTGTCAGACTTTTAATGCTGAAGAAAAGATGAGGGAAATCATTCTGATGTCTGAGGTCTCCACCTTCTTTGTTAGAGAACATGATGACTCCAGGCTGTTGGCTGGAGGGGACATGCTGGCTGTCACCGATGCTGGCACAGGAAGAGGAGCTCTGTATTCTTGCAGGAACACAGTTCCAGACATGCCCAAGCAGTGAAACCCTAGGTATTTGGCAACAAGCCACATGGAGCCCCTGCATTTAATTCTGAAATGCAGTTTTAAATGTTCTGTCTTCTGAAACTGGGCATCTGGTAACTTTACCAATAATGAGTCTCTTCATGTTGCTTCACATGTGACTAAGCTGAATTAGATACAATAGTTTTTAAAATTAATGGAATCCAGATGGACTTTCACTGAGAATGAACGCCACTAAGAACACAATGACAAATCTAAGAAGGGGAATGGATGTTTTTGAATTTGTACTCATGCTAATCACTACTTGATGGTGGCTGCATAGATGATCATTTGTCTTAGGGAGAAGTTGCAAGATTCTATGCAATAAAAACAGGTACCATGGGCTTCTACTTGTCAAGGAACAGAGCTGAATTGGAAACATTTTTTCCTGGGTTAAAATAAGCTGATAATGGTCAAAATTGAAAGGTATCTTTGAACTCTAACTACTTGTGGATATGTTTGTGAATGAAAAAAGCAAAAAGATGGAAATGTTTTAAACAAAAATTGAAATGATTTTGAGGCCATAAATTCTATTGCAACTTTTAGGATGGTTGATTGTACTGATCAAGAGGACATTTCAAAATACACAGATTTTTTGATATCAGAATTGTACCCTCATTGGGTTAGTTGAAAATATTCTGCATATATGCAAATTAAGTAAAGCAATGGAAAAGGATGAATATAAAGATAAGAAACTTATTTCAGAATGAATTGTTATTTAGAAATTATAGCTTCTAATCAAATCATAAGACCCAATTCTATGAATGGTTTTAAATACAAGAATTAACTAATTTATTATTGCTAACATGAAAAATCAAGAGGAATCTGATGCAATAAAAGCAGAACAAATGAAAATTTCTAAATTTCTCAAAATTTGAAAATGTCACAATTTTTTTAAAATGCTACTGTAATTGTTAAGCAAACAAAATCTTAAAAAAGTTTCTTAATTTTTATAACTAGCAGTGGGCCTAATAGAAGCCTTACAAATACATGAAATTACTTTTGGAGATAAATAATCTCAAAAGACCCACTGGAAACATAGATTTTGTTTTTATGATTTTATTACCACAATCCTCAGATAGTAATGCTGCTTTTATTCTGGAACAAATATCCTTGACAAAAAGAATTGTTTCATGTCACTTACAAAATGATTATATGATTGCACAAATCTCACAAACCAAAGGAAAAAATTTTGCAAAAATTGTGTCTATCATCACTCATTCTATGAAAGTGACAGTGTATCTTTTTGCATGACTCATCCTTGCATAGTTTCCTTATCATTTTTAAAATATATTAATTTTTTTACTCTCTTTAAAGTTTTCTTTTCTTTTTTGGCAATGCATTTCACAAAGACACATATGCACACACACACATACACCTGTGCAAACAACCCTGCACTCACACATTTGTTTATTCACTCCAAGACTACTGTATTTAGAATTTTAGGTAATTTTTAAAGTATTTTTGTTAATTATGAATATTTGTATGATTTATTTACTCAGGGTTTTCTACAGTGGAATAGAATCTTAAGCATGAAATCTCCAGGTTATGAATTTTAACCCTGAGATACTAAGTTAAAATATATTTTTGAGACTCTTTCTGAATACTGGAGCTGTACAAATCAACCATTCCTGAAACCCTCTCACAGCACACTTAGTATTCTTTAGAGCACATCTGCCTGGTCACATGCTTGTAAATTCTCACTTGTATATTTGGATTCATTACTGCTTTTATTTTTATTTCAGTGTTTAATTATTAAGATATATTTGTTACCATGTTTGTTAACCAGTTTGTGAACTCTTTCTTCAGATCACCTATCTCTTTATTCGTCCAGGTTTCAAAATTTCTTGCTTATAAATGTTAAAAATTATTTTACATATTTTAACTTTTATATTTACTGCAAATAAAAATTTTGTACATTTTCTCTTTGTTCATTACACCTTTGAATTTTTTTTCAAATTAATACAAATTTGACTTAATAGATAAAATTACAACATTCACATCCTTAACATACAGTGGCTAGAAAAATAATTGTGGCTGAGTCTGACTTCTCTTTCTTGCAAAAATATTCTAAATCATTCTTTAACTCACATTTCTTTACCCTGCATCTGCCTTCCTGAAATGTGTGGTTGGCCACAGCCCTCCCCTCTGCCTCCCCTTTCATCCATTTGTTTATTTCCTTACTTAGTAACAAAAATTTTGCGGTCATTTTTTCCCCATTACCTGTGTTTTTTAAAAACTATTTCTGTTGGTACATTTTCATTATACATAATGATCACTTTCATCATAGGGAATTTATAATTTCACATGACACAACATGATTCATTTTTTTCTACCCATTCCCCTACTCTCCCTTTAACTCATCTTCTCCTTATTTACAAAATCTTTATACCATTTAATGGCAACTTAAGGTTATACAGTTTTTAAAAGTCAGAATGGCATAGGCCTCAGTTTTCACTCAATTCCCATATAGTTTTCGACAGAGCATAATAAGACAAAGTTTATGTATAGATTTCACAGTAATGACACATAATTGTATTTTTCGTGAATGCTTAATAAGTAATTGCCATGAAGACTTAAACATGGACCTACCCATGATTGTTTTGTAGATTTTTATCATTCCAGCAGTTCTTAGAAAAAAAATAATGCTAGTTTTTTTCACCCCAGGGCTTTCTGGCAATGAAGAGTGACCAGCAGCTGGGCGTGGTCCTCACGTCTGCACCTCAGTGTACTGAGAGGCTGATGCATAAGCACAGAAGCTGCTAGGAAACTTAGCAACCTGTGGGACACTTTGTCGAAATTATAAATGAATAAATAAGTAAATAAATAAATAAGCAAGTAATGTAGCTCTGTGTGAAATCCTTGGGATCCACCCCCAATACCACACACACACACACACACACACACACGTGCATTCACAACCAGACCTTAATTTAACTACTATTTTCTATTCTCTTTCCAGTAAATCATCAGTTCCAATTATCAAAGGCAAGTGTTAGAGATGTCATTTCTAGTCAAGTCACTAACAAAATTAAAAAAATGCAAAAATATTTAAAAAGAAATAAAAGAAAAAACAAGAGATTTGCAATCTACTTCTTTTGATGCTATTTGATTTTGGTGTTATTTATTATGTTCTTTTTAAAATTATGAACTTACTCATATTCATTTTTGAACAAAACGATTACTAGTTTCTAGTTGCCAATAGGTGCAAATTTTCTTTCTGAAGGAAATCTTTATACAACACAAACCTCTGTGCCTTCCTTTTAAAAAATATTTTAAAAAATTATTTTAAAGGTTTATAGCATTTTAAAAAATGTATTTATAATCAAAACATAATATCTGTGTATATGCACAGTACATTTATATACAATGTGGAATGATCGTATCATAGTAACTAGCATTTCCATCTCCGTAAACATTTATCATTTCTTTGTTTTTGGAGACTATGAACTCTTCTAGTTCTTTGTAGAAACTTAGGTTTTGTAAGTCAGACTTTGCTTCCTCTAACAGAAAATAAAAAGGACTATTTTACATTTAATTGCAAAGTCTGTATCATCCCCACGAGCGGCATTACTACCCCGATCAGGGTCAATGCATTGCTGCCTGTGCTCCGTACTCTTTGGAGAGGTCTACACTGGCTTACCTCCCACACATAGCAGTAATGTTTCGAAGGATGCATCTGCATATGTGCTTTAGGTTAAACATCATCTACATCTCAACATAGATTTCTCCTGAAAAACCATTTCTTTCACATCAATCTATATCAAAATCTTCTTATAGCCTTGTGCCTAATAGAGATCTGAATCATTGTCTAAAAATTGATACTCCCGACCTCTACAGTCTCAGAGCATACAGAAAACAATAGCACTTCTTATCTAATACTGTTTTACTTATTAAGTGCATAATCAGCAGTGATTTCTGTCCATGAACAAATGCATCACTCATGTCTTCAGATAATGCAACTCATTATGCTTCTGGGTGTCAAATTTAATCAGATAATCTGAGCTTCGCATTTTAGAGATGAGATATTGCATTAGCTATCGGACATTAACAAGAAAAACAATGCAACTGAAGACTGAATGCCTTTGATAACTCGACTTTAAAATGTATTATGTTAATACAGCTAAGCAGATGTCACAGCTCAGTGGCTGTGTTATATAAGCTGCTGGAAGAAAGACTAAGGATGCTTTTGAAATCAATAAAGCATGTGATTGTGATGATGAGGACATCCATTCTGATAACTTTCTAATGATATTCCAAATGGCAATGTTTGTTTCAGGGTATCTATTAAGAGATTTTTTTTCTTTCTTTTAAGTTAAATCCAAGTATGATTATTGTCATCCAACGAGCTTCTAGTGATGATTTTTATTCTCTGAAAAACTCCAAGGGTAATGACATAAGGGCTGGGGCATTTTGCAAATAATTATAAACATTGAGTAAAACCAATTCTCACTTATGTCAGTATTAAGGAAAGTATGGCTGTAGGCACATTAAAAACCTTGCTACTGTATACACCATGTGAAGAACATAATTGGATAAAAGGATTTAGAATCTTGAGCACTCTGATCAAAACCCTATAATGTAGATCATAAACCTGTGGTTGCTTCCTCAGCAGAGTCTGTCTGTCTCAGGAGGGTAATAGTGTGAAATCACTGCAGTGGTAATTTGGTTATTTTTGTTTGTTTGTTTGATTGCATATATGTTTCTTTCTCAGGTTATTAAATATTTTTCAAAAGTCATTTAAATTTATTTATATGACATGGATTTCACTCTGATCATACACCTTACCTTCTTTTATGTGCTATACATTTCTCAAATGGTGACCACGTCATCAGGTAGCATAATAATTGATGAAACTAAAAAATTAAAACAATTTTCAAATTTCCTGCATTGTCATCTTGATATATTACTTACCATAGCATATCAATTTAAGAAGAAGGAAGCACTGAATTTAAAAAATTACTAGTTTGAAGCCACCATTATAATAATTGTTTAGACAAAAATTATCAATAACTACTGAATCTGAAGGATGAAAACTTGATTAGAAACATGGTTATTTTTCAATATCGTTGACAAGGCAATTATTAATTATAAACACAAAAATGATGACTTTGCAGGGTAGAAACTAAGCAGATACTACTTTAATGATCAAAGTTAACTTTACAATATGACATTAAATGTCAAAACCCCCTTATTAATAATTAACCAAAGTACACCTCTTCTTTGGTTTTGCTGCCAAAAGTATATGAATTAAATTATGGGAATATATCAGAAAAATTTAATTTTTTTCTATGAAATGAAGGGCTTGTTCCCTTCAAAAATGTCAAGGACATGAAAGAAACCAAAAGACCAGTGAACTCTTTGAAATTAGAAAGACTAATGAGGAATGCCAGCTAAACGCAATGTATCATTCTGGCTTTGATCTTGGATGAGATTTTTTTATTTTACTATTGGCATTATTACTACTGCCATAAAGAATATGAATGGGGCAAATGAATTTCAGTAAGGAACGCAAATTGCATAACAGTGCTTCAAATTAATGTGAACTAAACAAGAATAGGGCTGCAGTCTTAGGTGTTTCCCTACACTCACTGATTTTTATCCTCAGAAACCCCACCAGGAATGGAAACTGAAAGAAGACTACGAACTCTGACTGTGGAAGGGAAAGTGTGTCCACTGTGGAATATGGTCTGAGTGTTCTCCACGAGTGGGCATACTTTCCAGGGAAGACTTCGTCAGACAATTATTCTACCTAAAAGGAGGATATTTCTCATATTCCACCACTCTCTAGATGTGTGTCTCTCATAAGGGTGGAATAATAAAGCTTTGTCACTGGAGATAAAGTTGTTTATATAAAAGATCAAGGACATAGAGTTATTAAATTCCTGAGAATCTATGAACTTATAACATGTTTCCCATTCTTCACACCTCCTCTTCACTCAAACTATGTTCCAATATGATTGGATTGAACTAACTCTAATAGAGCCACATGACAGACTCTATAAAAAAAATAGAAACCCCAAAAGAAAAAGGAAAAAGAAGAAGCCATAGTCAACATTAAACTAAGCCAATTCCCAGCCAGATTAACACAAAGTCTCACTCCAAACACCTTTCTACCTTGGTTTCTTTTTATTAAGTACCTATTAATTACCTTTTATTTTTATTTATTTTTTTTTTGTCTTTTTGAGACAGGGACTCACTATGCAGTTCAGGCTGGTCTCGAACTCACAATGATCCTCCTGCCTCAGCCTCCCGTGTGCTGGGATTACAGGCGTGAGCCACCATGCCCAGCTTTAATTACATTTTATTAAGTACCTATTAATAGGTACTTAATAAAAATTAACAAGGCACTCTTGAAAGTAAAAAAAAAATACCACAGTATAAAGGTACATAAGAAGTACTAGAACCAAATTCAGGCAAAATTGTGATATTTCATTACCAGTAAGCCATCTACATTACAGGAAACACTAAAAGAAGTGTTTCAAAGAAAATGGAAATAATAGACCAAATTAACTTTGATCTACATAGAGAATCAAAGAAGAGAAAAAAGAAAAATAAATATTTTTTTTTGTTCTTTGTATAAGAGTTAACTCTGTAAAATAATAGTGTTAACAATGCTTTGGATAATGATAGCTTATGAGTAAGTTACATGAAAGGCTGTGCTGACATAATGCTCAAGAAAGAAATTAAGAAACTTTCTTTACAAGGCACTTCCAGTACACCTGAATCGGTGTGGTTCAATCTGAATATGGACTTAGATTGGTATGCTGAAAACTCAAAGATAATCATTAAAACAAAATTAAAGAGAATCATGTAGGTTACAGTGAAAGGAAATTCAGTAGAATTATATAAAATATTAATTTAAAATCAGAGAAGGCAGAAAAAAACAAAGAAATGCAGAAAATAGAGAATGTGGTAAATATCTAACCATATCAATAAGCATTTTATATGTGAATGTGTTTTAGGAAATTAGAACAGAATGTTAGAGTGATAAAAAAAATGGAGACTTTCCAACTATGATTTATCATGAAGGAGGCTTGGAAGCACCATACTTGAATTTGATAAAAGTTATTTATGAAACACCAATGGCCAATATTATACCAAATGGGGAAAAACTGAAAACATTGCTCCTAAAATCAGGAACAAGCCAAGGCTGCCCACTATCATTGTTTCTATTTAACATAATACTTGAAGCATTAGACTGAGCAATCAGTCAAAAGAAAGAAATAAAATGGATGCATACAGGAAAGGAAGAATTTAAATTACCACTATTCACAGACAACATGATATTCCACATAGAAAACTGCTGGAGTCCAGCTGCGGCAGGGCTCAGGGGTCCCAAAGGTGGTCAGGGAGTCGGCGAGTGAGAGACAGAAGACACTGCACACCAGTCTGTGAGTGAATCTGAATCTATTTTATTTTTTAGAAGCTGGAATATATATTTGCTAACTTTTGGCAGCAACCCAAACCCCAAGCAGGAAGCGTCCCAGGCTTAGGGCCAGGCAGGGACAATCTTAAACAATATGTGTTAATCAACTTTTTTCATCTTTGTAACACTTTACTCTTGTTACTTAATTATCTTGGAAAATGTAAGCCGATGCACCTGGATGCCC